>VMBQ01001642.1:0-191575 GCA_007657795.1 Dreissena rostriformis | reverse complement strand
GTTAAATTCCCTCTTTTCGAAAACTGTCCAATTGAAACTCTGATTGATTTCATTCCGGACACGAATCTTAGCACCTTTCCGTGGAATAATCTATATACAACTCTCCAGAATTTCATGGTGTCTTCTTTGTATGTCATTTTTGAGGTTATCGGTAGACTGTACCACCTGACAGCATCCAGAAACAATAGCAGAGCAATATTTGTCAGGGGAAACTTGTTGTTACATACCAAATGGATAAAGTTACAAAAGTCATAGCATAAATTTGTCGAGTGTAATATTTGAAGAAAACCTGGTAATAGGTGTGTCACTTTTTCAGTCATGTTTTCTAAACTGCTATTTTGAAATAATTTCTTTCTTGATGACCTTGCTGTTTTGGTTTTTCGTTTCTGTGGAGCATTTACAAGATTGTCATGAAAGGCTTGGCGGCACTGATCATTTGGTGTCTCTATGACAGACGTCGAACTGGTACATGCCGGTTGACGGTCGCCTGGAGATCTTTTACGGACATTGTTGAGCATATTTCTATAATGTCAGTGTTGAGCGGTGCATACTTGCTAACACGTGTAAATATAAAAAATCACAGTTATATTCAATAAAGCATGCCATAATGTATTGTAAATTGATTCTTCTACCATAAAATACCGTCTAACAAAAAAATCTTTCATTTAATGGGTTTAAAATCTGCAAAAATACGATTTTTCGCGTCATGAACGTCACTTCTTTCACGACATGCTCAAACTGTTTTCACTATTTTGAAGTTAATAGCGACTCAATTTCGATGCAGTAAACGGCAATTAGATGTAAAATACATACTTCGTTCGATGGAATATCATTTAATTACCAACTTACCTTCTTTTCTCGTTTTTTTTTTCATTGATTTCTGGACTCGCCAAAAAGTTTGCGACCATGTTTTTGACAGAAGGATACTGAGCTTTTGTCAGAAGTATAAAATTTCGACGGTGAGCGGAATAGTTGTGGTAATGGCCCTAACACCGTGTATAATATCACAGGACAATCAAATGTGAACGCTATCGCAATCAATTATGGTAATTGTCTATATAGTTGTTTTTTAATTTTCACACTGACCGGCAACCTTACAGGTACCACAAGATCATTTTTACTTTAAATACTGAACACTTGCTGGCAACAATATAGGTACCACAAGAATAAAGGGATTATCGTTATAAAAGAGACCGATCAATTAACAACATAATTGACACGTACATTACCGCGGGCGGGTGATGACAATCAACATTACACGTGTCGTAACCGCGAAAGCCTTGCTTCGTGGTAAAGATATTTTAAAATATACGGGTATTGAAATGAATAAAAAATAAAAAAAGGTCTTTGCCGAAATTTAATTTTTGTCGAAAATATTGGGGCGGCGGCCGCCGCCCCTGCCGCCCCAACTCCGACGCCCCACCCGTAGTATGCCCCAGCGCTCCTACCGAATAAACTTATTGGAGGCTAACGTGAATATATATAAAAGAAACTTCCGTTGTGAGTTAATATTTACCGCTTTGATTTGTATTAGCATAAGCAATATACTTATATTGATTGACCTTAAGGTTTGAACATATTTTAACACAACTAAATTTCGATTTTCGGCGTACTTACTATATTAAAGTTTTTACAAATGACATTGCATGCACTCTAGTAATTTCGAAAATGTGTGTTCGTGTCTAGAGGTCCTTATGACAAACAAAATTTCTAGATTAAACAAAATCTTACCACAAAGTTCTCGGGCGCCTGGTTGGACCATTCTGGCACCGTGCTGCTCAGGAGCATGGTCGTCAGGATGACGTCACCCTTCTTCCAGCGCATGAAGATCAGCACGTNTCGACTTTATATAGCCGTTATCAATTTAAAAACAGAAAAACAAACATGTTATCAATAATAATAGTTCGATGTTATGCTAAACTTATTTAATTGCCATTTGTAAAATGAAGTTTAAAAAAAGATATCCGTCTGCAAAGCTTAAAGTACTGAAATGTTTGGGTTCGTTTCCAGACAATAATCTTTATTAACGGCTTTCAAAACAGACCTCATCAGTAATTAGTACATTCGTAGCCAATTGTTTGCCCATAACTAGTTCCATGCGAAAGAAATGTCAAATAAATGTCAGAACGCATTTCTCACAATTTCATGCAATTATCTCCTTAAAAGGTCTTTTGAAATCCGACTCTGCTAGGAAAAGATTATGTCTGTACCCGCATCAGGTCTTAATGGTTATCGTTTAATTGGGCGTAATCGCGTGTTACGGACATGGAACAAAACAGTGTTCAAAGATTTGTTCACAAAGTTTTCGTTTTCTTGAAAATGCGAACAAACCTTAAATAGTTCTAATGATCTAAAATAATTAAAATAGCAGGAACAAAAAGTTTATAAAAATACAACATGTTTGCCATTTGCGGCATTCAAACTCGGGACCGTTGGCAATACATGTATTTTATGAATTTTCGATGAGAAAGTTACATTCACTTTTATTATTTTATCAACTTCGAATTTTGATTTTGTACGCATACGAAACGATAGTTTTGATGTTGTTTTTATGAGTGTTATGTTATTGTTATAAAAATATGTTGTACATTCTTTTTAAATATTTGACTTTTTATAATTCTACCAATCTGTGGATGATGAAGTAATTAATACTATTCAATCAACTAATTCAATCCAACAGTCTCATTAATAATTTACATTAAACTGTCAAATCATTCATTATATATGAAAGTACTAGAGATCGTTTTCATCACGTTGCGACGGAAATAATTACTATCCAAATGATTCATCGAAGTACCGTGCGTTATAAATGATCTGTAAAAATTACTATATGCCCTGGCGAAATCCGAGATCGATGGGGTGTGATCAATGGAAAGTGGTCGTGATAAGGTGCTATCTAACATATAATGTTCGGCGTGACTTCCGGTCTTAGTGACACAGTTATTGAAATTTGAATTTCGATGTGACCTGTTCACGTACATGTATCGTTACTCCACTATTTACTTCGATTTATTTCATTTTGTAATTGTTCTCAAAAATTATATTTAAATCCTTACATTTTCAAAACTATTGACAATTCATTAGTCATGATTTGATACACCATAAGCAAGGCTTTAGGAATAATGCTTCAAATAACACTTTTATCATGGCCTTCCTTCTACTAAGTAAGTAAAGAAACCGTTTTGGTAAATATGTCCAAAACAAAAAGGCTCAAAATGTTGATGATAACAAAATGATACTGATATCGGTTATATGATAATGAAAATTAAAATGACGACGACGGTAAAGATGACTATGAGCGAATATGATGGTGATGTTCGTGTTGTTGTTGTTGATTTTGATGATGACGATGATGATAAGATGATGATTCTGATGATTATTGGGATGATAAGGAGGATTGTAAACATAACGATGATGATAATTAGGCAGAGGTATTATGCGTTTTAAGATGTGTGTTTCCTTTTCATCAAGTAACAAAGACAACAGAACTGTCCTCGATGAAGACAAAGCTAATGCAGTCAGTCGATAACCGCCACCAGGGCTCAGTTGATCATCGGTCAATTAATGACGCTGGCATTAGCTTATTAAAAATGAAGTATTATCACGTTATTCTATTTGACGTCTCTCGCAAGATCACCGTTCGTGGGATACCGCAGGGATCAGTCGGCTGCATTAGGGGTCCGAAGGGGCAATTGTAATAGGGAACTATGGTCTGAGAACTGAGAACGGTGCGAAAATCCCTGAATTCTCAGTTTATTGGTCTGTAATCCCCTCTCATTTAATTGATTGAGAAGACAGCTTTTTTGTAACCCATTTACACATTTCTAAAAAACAAATATATAGGACAATCTTGTATCTTTTTCATGTAAACACTGTAATATATATAAATATATTTTAGCCCCGATTAGCTAAGAGGGGCGGGTTAAAATGTTCATGATACAGATACCACAATTTTCATATAATTTTATAAAGATGGTAAGATTCAATCTTTATAACCCTGGTAACACAACTATTTTCATTAATTAAGTTCTTGTTTTAGCGCATGAACTTTGTGTTGAACACGCGCTTAGATTTCTGTTTCTAATTTAGCATTAAACTTAGTATAATTACAATCTTTCCCATATGAATTCACTGCATATATTTCGTAAATTAGTAGCTTGTAGCATAATTAGTGTATATAATGAGGAAATCGATTGCAAATCAAGTGAAACTGACGCCATTAAGGCCGTATCACCTTGACTTATTGGATTTTTCAGATAACTTTTTTATTTTGATGCATCTCTAATGAGTTTAACATCAAACGCTTCAGTTCAATTAAAACGGACTTAAAAGATACATACAAAATGAGGAATTGCGACAAGGTAAAATAAAACCGATTTGTATACCTTTTCATTTCCTATAATTGTTTCATCAGTTTATTTTCAAGAACTAAAATAAGTCTTCCAAACCTTTGCAAGGACTATGTACTGAAATAGAAATGTAACAAATAAAACGTGCATTTCCTATTACAGCATTGCCACTTTTGGACAGTTAATTATAAGGAATACAACTATTGGAAATGTATAAATCCTGCTTGTCTAAGCAAATATTTTATACATGTATATTATACAGATAATAAAATATTATGGTTTGGTGACAGTGTTTGATCCTCTATTAGGTGACACGTGCTGGTGATGTCAACTGTTTCAAGTTTGGTATTATTAAAAACATGAACAGAAAGAAGTTTGAGAACGTTAATTAATATTTTAGCGAAGTCGTATTCAATTGCTCCGATGTAAATTTGATTTATTTACCGGTAGTTGCACATGGGATTCAATGTTTAAAAAGACCGATTCTTTGTTAATAAATATCGGACCCGCTTAAAATGTATCGGTCTTGCCAGTTGGACCGACGATTTACGCGAAGTCTTATCTTAGAAGATTGACCGTATTAAATACAAGTAGTTGTTAAATATTTGTAGAACTAGAATGTTCATAATTATTTAATGACGGACATATCTTTCAAGCAACCAGCCAGTCATTATATATTAACAGGAGAATTAAAATTGTTTTCTGGTAAAAACAAGAGAAGCGATTTTGAAAACACCAATAGGTTTACATGATGATTAAAGTGGATTTCTGTATGACAAGTTGTTTTTTTCAAAACTACTTTAACACACGAAAAATAGCAATTTTCTGAAACAATATAACGACATGTATCTAATGCCAGGCTAAGCTAGCATTACGCTGTGATGTTATAACGTAGTACAAAATGCGATTATTGCATGAGAAACACTCTTCAATTATCTTTTATTCTGACAAAACCAGGTATAGAAATACCGCCCCGGAAATAAACGGCCCGAACCAAAAGCAACCCATATGTTGACTGGGGATCAAAAAGCAATCAATAACTTACTAGCGCGATGGAAAGCCGGCTTGATCGAGAAAAGATATTTTACAAATTAACGCTAGATATCGGATAGAAACATTTAAAGAAGTGCAATGAAAGATGATAATTTTTCTGGAATTCTAGAAATCGAAACTGAAACAATGCCGATCAATGATTAATTATGTGATTCATTTAATTCTCTTTAAATAGAAAATAAAATATATTTCAGTTTGAAGATAGTGATGATGATTTGCTTGTATATAGAATTATTTATAGATTATCGTTTGTGCATGAAGTTTTGATCATCTTCACACACAATAACCATTCTATTTAGAAATAGATTCGGATGACGTTGACGACGATGCTGATGATGATAGAGACGAAGATGACGACGATAAAAATTGAGGATGAAGAAAAAAAGAAGATGATGTATTGTATTAATGATGACGACCATGAAGAAGATGATGTTAATGCTGCTGCTTCTAATGATGATGATCATGATGAGAATGAGGAGGATCATGACCATGAACATTAATAGGAAAACGAACAGAAGATGATGTTGTTGCGGTTACTGATGACGATGATGATGTTGATGGTAGTGGATGTGGTTGTGTTATGAATCATTGCAGCGACACAATCATTTATTTCTTCAGATTTATGACCGTATTAATGTGCAAAGCACTTAGCACGAGACGCACGAGCATAATTGCCGCTCTCGGGTTTTTATTCGATTGATTGGTTCCCTTGATACCAAGCATATTGCCGGGCTTTTAACGCTGCCAGTCATTTTGTTCCCTGTAGACCTTGGACACGTGACAATTAGTCAAATATAAAAGTTGTTCACATAAATCTTTTACTGGTCTTTCACAGATTCGCTGTTACAAAATCTTCA
Organism: Dreissena rostriformis; assembly: GCA_007657795.1. Classification (NCBI taxonomy): domain Eukaryota; kingdom Metazoa; phylum Mollusca; class Bivalvia; order Myida; family Dreissenidae; genus Dreissena; species Dreissena rostriformis. Next base: position 185,316 of record VMBQ01001642.1, on the reverse strand, counting down.
CCTTTCTTGTCCCTCTTGAAGATTTATTTATGGCTACCCTGGGATATAGCTTAAATAGTTCATTCCTTCGATTAAAGTTACACAGTCATTGTAATGTGCAATTGTCCTTGCACAAATAGCCTATGAAGACCTCAAGTTTCGTGTTACCAGCCTATTTAACATGGTAATTGTTCCTTAAGTGATTCCATGAATTATATAACTATTACGTTTATCGTAAACATGTCCTGAACAGGAATCGTTTTAACATGATAATGTTCTCACTCGCGACAGCACCGCGAAAATGACTTATACCAGTAGTTCTCTACGAGAAAGGATAAACGTGTGTACATACGCTCCTGAATACATGTATCTTGGTTCTCTTGTTAGTTCATTCCTTGCAACTTTGTTTAATTTTAACATTCATTTTATTTCCTTAAATTATTTTCAAGAAATATATTCAAAAAGATATTCGGAGTTAAGTGTGAACATGAGATTACAAAATATTCAAATATATAAAACTACGTAGTTTCATTAAAAATCAAATAATTCTAACCTTGTTCCGATTGTTAATCTTTTATCCGCCGTACATTAATAATTTAATTAACTTAAAGTTTGTTGCATACATTGAGTATCCTTAAAGGAAATGTCATGGTTTATGGCCAGTTTTACTACTGTCGATGAATAATTGAATATTTAATCACCGAACACATACAACTTTTCGAAAGTATTTCCAAACGAAATTTTGCAGTATTCGTTTAATCGAATACCAACAATAATTTCAAGGACAGGATCGTTTATCGTTTCTTCCCAAATAAATAATCAATTTCAAATTGTAAACATTTGAATGAACAAGTTCAATAATTTGCAAAATAATGTTCCCATGTGTCATCTTTTATTTATATTTTACAATCCATGTAATGCAGCTGCTGCACGAATGTCGTTGGTCTCATTAATAGCAAATACATGTCAAAGGAAAATGCAGATGTAAATCTATAAAGCAGACAAAAATGCTAACAAATAAATTGATACATACTTTTCAGAGTCGTTACTCAAATGGAGCGCCAAGAAACTATCATATTATTTATTAATCTTCTTTCCATTATGTCTCTCGAAACTAGTTAACATGCACTAAATGTCTAAATGGGGACATTAAAAGTTTAGCACTTTTTTGAATAGTTTTCTTTGTTTCCCACCAAGTATTTTGATGACAAGAGTTTCATGGATGACCGATTAAAGTAATATGCTCGTATATAGATCGTAAAAGAAATTGGTAACGGACAGAAATATTTCACACATGAGGTTGTAAAAAAATTAAAATAAGTAATCATATTTTGGTTAGTCTTGGTTGACATAGTAATATGTTTATTAATATGTAAATTTACTATAACTATGCATAAAATTTGAGTTAATTCTTCAGCTATTTCTCGTCAATTCACAACACAATATTATCACATTTGATGTGAAAGTATTTCGGCAATTTCTTGTGTTGGTTCGGTGTTTACAGTTATTCCGCGCACGAGGGCTGCATTATGCGAGGAATTTCATATGTGGCTAAATAGTCTTAGACTGTACATTCAGTGGTCAAAAGACGTCATCGTCACATGGTCATGCGACTTAATCTTTGCTTTATTGAAACAAAATTGAGGAATGTTTTGTTATCTTTTATTGCCATTAAATTGTCAAGTTTAATCCTGTATCAATGCTGAGGGCTCCATTAATATAATGTTAACATTTGATAATGCTGATCATATAATCTTTACTTCGTGCCTTGTACTGTTGTACCCCATGCAGCTGCAAATATGATAGTATCAGTGATTTCACCAAACTTGACATTAAATCAATTTTCTCAAATTCTTCTGTGAAGTGAATACTTCTACGCCACGATTTATGTTCTATATGAGAATTCTAAACAAGTTCTACTGCAAATTATATTAAACAATAAAATCAAAAACAGGAATATTTGATTTTGGATGGAATATTACACATGACAAGTTCGCATCACTTCAATTATTACAAAACAACAACAAACATAGATTGTGTGTACTTGATTTTTGAAAAGACACATTAAAGATGCTATTCAAATGTAGATTAGTTATTTTATTGGTGATTTGTGTTATAAATTGTTAAGTTTTATGAACATTATTCAACATCTTGGTACATCAAATAGAAACTTTCTAAGATTCAAGCAATACAATAATGAAACAAAGCTGGTATTCCGTAGTTTAGACTATGGGAACGAGAGCTCTGTATTATTGAATACAGCTCTCATTATGATATAGGTGCTCAACTTTGTCATCAATTAGTGATGCTCACAATTATGGCGTCAACAAAGTTTTCGTGTAAAACACCTAACACGTTCAGAGCACCATACATGGGGAAACACCAACTACCATGTCAGACACACTTCCCCAAACGTTACAGACAAGCTCGGAGGGTTCATAAGGACTTAAAGTTATCTACATTATTCAAATACGCCAGGTCACATTGATAAACAGCGGACACGAATCGTGATAATAATAAGGATTCACTTCGACTTATGACACCAATAACATGAAGCGCCTCTTGGATTTCTGAACGATGTTTATACATGTAGAGCTCTTGAAATCTCTTGAAAGCTGCTCTTGAAGGTCGTTGAAGGCAAATAATAGCCCTGTTTGTTACACGCTATGTCCCAATTTAATTTTAGTTTAAGTTACTCTGTTCGTTCCGTTATGTATGGCACAGTCTTATAATATATTTATTGCTTTAAATACAGACACACTGTCAGAAAGTCAAACAAAATAGGTTATATTACTCGAATATTTAAACATTCGACTCTTGCCACAGTATTACTCGTACAATATATAACTGTTTTTTTGAAGATATGTTCAATATACCCCAGACGCGTTCGCTTGTCAACAAGTCTTATACTACACTTGATAACAGAAAAGTCTATTACGAAGCTGCAGTCATTAACTGCCTGCAACATGGGGAATAAAACGGTTTTCGACGCGTGTTATTATCATTAATTTGCCAAAAAACAAAGGGCACGAATAGCTAGAATACTTCGCCAGTTTACCGATGCAAGACAGAGCGCGATGTAGCCAGTAATTTGTAAAGCTAGCGTTATGCATGCAACACAATTAATTGCATGGAAAAACGTGAACGTGAACACGTTGTTTTTTTCTGAGAGCACATTTGGAATATTCGCTTTGAATTTCTGTATAAAAACAATGTGAATGAGCGATACAATATTCAAGTTCAATAATGCCACATACTTTCAATGTTTTCTATAATTAATTATCAGAAAATACCCTTCAATAGGTAATTTAACAAAATTTGTTGCTCCGGAACACGTATGTGCTGTTGTATGAAAAATATTGTGTAGGCATATGAAATCATTCACCACCTACGGTCAGAATATGTTGATAGTCACATACTTCATCCCGAATAAAGTTGGTACGACACAAGCTAGGTTATGTATTTGGATAGGTGGGTAAAATATGAAGTGGCGGATGTGGTAATTGAAGATAATGATTTTCCATATATATATATCTGCTGTTGATACAACTACTACTTATATTCTGCTGATATTCTACATTTTATACCACCACCATCATCAACAGAATCATCATCATCATCATCATCATCATCATCATCATCATCATCATCATCATCATCATCATCATCATCATCATCATCATCATCATTATCATCATCATCATCATCAGCAGCAGCAGCAGCAGCAGCAGCAGTAGCGGCAGTATCGTCATTATAATCATCATCATCATCGTCATCGTCGTCGTCGTCATCATCATCATTATCATCATCATCATTATCGGAAAAAAAAACCAATTTACACACATTTATTATGACAGTTATTGTTTAATGATTATCCGTATAAGATTGTGTATTTAAATGGTATAGACACTCTTCCGTACAAAGTGGACTGTGGTCAACGACAGATGACCTTTTAATATTCATAAGGCGATCTGTCCAGCCTAATCGAATTCAATGCTAATTACCAAGTAATCCCATTATTACAAAAGAACGTCTTGCTAATGTTGACATTAAATGTAATTAAGAAGCCACGCCGCATTGCATCTTTTATCTACCGAATAATGATTTAATTATTCAAGCATGATTAACAAATTCCAATAATTTTGCTGCAATATTGCAGCATCTGAGCTAACGGTTGTACAGAAACACACATACACGCAACATGTAATTAGAAACAAGTTGTACTAGGAATTTAAGAAGCTGAATAAATTCGTCCGTAGATTCAGTTCATAGTGTATTTTCTATACGACATATACTGTATTATGTATAATATCGACATTTGAAAAATAAATAATGTCTGAATATAAACTTCGAAAAAGTTAGGTCTCAGCCTTATCATTCGGACAGTTATTTTGTTGTATTACAGGGCGAACAAATCAACTCTATTCATTATCGTTACCCTATTTTATAATTTATGTAGACATTTTTCGTTGTTTTTTTTTCAGTTGACTTCAACGTTGAACTAGGAATGTTCAAGCCCACCATTTATAATCTGTGTCGTCATTTTTATCAATTAGGACTAATAGCCAGACAAAATTGAGTTAACGCATCACCATACGAAACCAAATGGTTCTTTGTTTTGCGGGCACCGTTTCTAAATATGCAAGTACAAAACGCAAACATGTGCTCATATAATAATAAGTACCGAAATAATCGATAGACTGTACCAAGATTAAGGTCTGTTATTGAGCACTTAATATCCCGTTAATCCTCCATATCAAAGGAGAAATTTACTAGAGTGTATTCGTCTGTCATTATGGCAGCAATTATTTCCAAACGGTTTCCCCCGACGGACTATTATTTAGTTCGTTAATCGGTTTTAACGTTCGATTTACAATTAGAGGATGCTCTCTTTTCGAATACAGCAAATGGCTGGGGTTACATTGTGGTTTAATATTATGTGAGACGGTAGTCTAGTAAAATTCATAGGTTTACACTGTAATTGTTTATGGACAAGTAATACTTAAAAAGGACAACAAATATTAATAAGCACTGGTATTTTCAAATGATAATGATACTAATAATGATAATTGTGTGCAAAGTGTTTGTATTACAAAAGCACATGTAGTATACCGGTAGTCAATAAATCAATACATATTCAAATAATCATAATACTGCTTATAATAGCGTAAAGCGTTTCAATGGAAACAGAACGTATGCCATTAGGAATATAGACACGAAAACGAGGAGAAATTTTCTAAATTGATGCAGGCTGTATGAACACACTGCATATGCAGAGGCAATGCTATGCTACAAATGCCGATTCACGGCAATAAAACAGCCATCAACCCATAAGACCGTTGATGTTGGCTGTTGCGCAAACATGTTCGCACAATGCAGGAGTAGACGGTTAGCCGCAGACGATAACAAACACTAGGCAAAATAAAGATATCAATTCCCATTTAATACTTTTAACTTTTGTTTCATGTGAATTTTGCTGTGCGAAAATGCAGTGTCTCTCTCCTGTGCACATATCTGGAATATCACAATTGCTATCAAAAAGTTACTGTCGAGAAAAATGTCAATCACATCGGTCATAAGTCTGCAATGCTATAATCTCCCAAAAAACAACACGTGACAGAAAAATGTAACCCTGCAATCAGCGTTCATTATAAACCAACCCCCTCTGTCACAGACGTGCTTTTCATGCATAGTTAACAAGTTGAAGAATATGCCCCGCGCATGTGTCTGGAATGCGGAAAGTCTAGACCCCGATGGAATAGAACCCCTATATGCCATGGGAAATTATTTCTGATAAATCAGAGCCAGATGTTTGGGGGCATTGTTTTGTACGAAGATTGTGCATTTTATGACATTAATGTTTTAATGTTCTTTTTTGCCTCTCAGATATTTGGGTGTTTCTGTTGTCTTAGGTCGAAAGGGCAATATATGTTACGACATTCACATCACCAAAGTGAAATGTGAGACATGTGTGTGTTACAATATGTTCACGTGAAAAAGTATGTTGCAGATTTTTTTGTTGATAATCTTCTTTACCTCTCCCAAGATTCTTATGTTGTATAATTAGTACATGTACTGTAGTTTAAGTACTAGTAGTAGTAGTAGCTGTTGTAGTATAAGTTTGGTAGTGGTAGTAGTAATAGTAGCAGCAGCAGCAGGAGTAGTTTTAGAAGTAGTAGTATATAGTGTTGTTATCGTTGTTGTTTCGTTGCTGACGGGACTGTAAGCGTTCATTGATTACCTATGGTGTTCATGTAGATATAATGAACCGTTAAATGCAGGGGAGGGGTCAGTAATCGAAGATAAAAGTTGATGATACCACTTAATAAAATATGATCATATTGTTAAGGAAGCGGCTTTTATTTTTATTAAAACAAAGATTTTTCTAAATTGATGTGCAGTATTCATAAGTAGGTATTGCAATCTTGCGGTTTTAAAACGTACACATGATTAACAACTTCTTCAGCATCTAAAGTGAGAGTTTAAATTGTTAATTTAACTATATTGTATTTTTGGATAAAAGTCGATCCATAATTGGGTTGTAAATTGTCGATTTGTCAACTTTGGAATGGGTCACTTCAGAAAATTATATGCAAGATTACTGTAGCGCGACATAGCGATACAAAAATCATGACATGGTAAAACGTTGAATAAGTATCGCTATGCAGAGAATCATGTACAGTTCTCACACAATCCAACCCAACTTTCAATGGGTACACATTATTTTCAACAGATTCCCCACAATATGTCGATTTATGAATAAATTCACTTGATTTGAGTAGACTTGACGTAGATAACTCTAACTACAGGATAATATTACACTAAACAATGGGCCGGGCATGTTTTGGAACATCGGACGGATGGCTTACAGATGGGCGCGGCGTACGAATAAACCAGTATTTAATTTATTTATCATTAAAGTTGATTTATGATTAATGGCAGGGGTGTGTGAAACCTTTCAACGGGCTACAACTTATTGTGTTCATGAACGTCTCAGCATCTCGGCTCTTGACAGAGCGGACGACGTGTGAATGTTGTCCGTGGTAATCAAATGTCCGCATCATAATGACCGCCTTTCTGATCTTGAATCGGATACAGAATGCGAGCCGTTTGTATTGTAAAAAACCCAGCTGTTCGACGTGTTGCTCCCACGCGTTGCGCAGGTGTGAATTTTATCAGGGGGGGGGGTGTTCTGATTTGAAACTACACGGCTGCAAGATTGACAGGTGCTCTCGCGGTCAAGAGAAGGTTACGCAACACTAAGTTTGTCTAACAGACGCCTTGCTCATTTACGACGAAAACCGTGCTGTTATTAATTTAACGACTTCTCGCATCATCGTGTGACGTTTTGTCTTCAATCAATGGAGACTGTTGTTGACTCGACACCTTGGGGACTTAACCATGAAAGGAAAGCGAATCAATTTCGATTTTATGGACTTATACAGAATTAAACTGAATTAATCTGTTTCCTATTATTTGTACTGAAAACCGTCTAGTTGCGTGATATAAAAAATAACACATATCCGACTACCATTACTCGTACACAAATTACATTTGTAAAAGACTTAGCATTAAAATTTATATTATCGTTTGAGTATAATGACTATGAGCCGCACTCTGGGAAAACAGGGCTTCATGCTTGTGCGTACAGGCTAATCAGGGACGACATTTTTCGCATATACTGGATTTTCGCTTAGACGAGACTTCCAATAAACAAACACTACGTAAAAGGCGTAAAGTTTCGTCACTGATTAGCCTAAACGTACTGCACTGGCTAATATGGGACGACACACTACACACATGCTTTTGCCCCGTTTTTCCAGTGCGAGACTCATATTATCTTTCGACACGAAAAGTACGTCGTACATAGGAGACTTATTAGCACAATTCCCTGGATGTTTATGACACTCAATTAGGGTACAACAATTCATGGCACTGGCATCTCGACAAAGGTAGATAGCATCGCTGTCTAGGCTGCCATGGGGTCTGGGTTTGGGGAGTTGGGCCGATGCGTTTAGTCATTAGGTAGAATATGTGTCAATGTTGATTTGGAAAAAACAGGTATCATCGGAAATAGCGGTACAAAGCGTTTTGGCAAAATAATGCTTTTGTCGATCAACGTTATTCACAACGATGAAAAAATAATTACAGATACAGGTTCCCATAAAACTATCATTTCGTGTTGTGTTTGTTGTTTTATAAACTTGTAAATATAAATGGTCAATAGACATTAACTAACATTATTATGGAAGAGTTGAATTTCAATCCTGGTCTTTTAATATAAAAAAGCTCTGAGCCAAATTGCAGCAAATTTGTTATAAATTACTTAATTGCAAATATCCCCCACTTTGTAAGTTCGACATTAATTTGCCTGTCGGCAGTTATGCACAAATGGCATAAGTACGTTATCTCGGGCGAACACATAATAAGCTTCTGTAATATTGTTTATGTAAAATCAGTTTTTGTGTTAAATACAAACAAACTGTTAAATATATATAAATAAATATATATATATATATAAACATTTTACATTTAGTGATCCGTCCGTCCATTTGTCTCCCCCCCCTTCTTGTGGGGAGAATAATTCAGAAAATATTTAATGGAGTCAAATGAAAGTTCATGTAATGATATAGGGCTTTTAGGAGAAGAGAAGAGTACACGAAACATAACTCTCAATTCACGATTTACATAGTAATTGCCCTGTTGTCAATTGTCTTATGTGAAGACTTACTTCCTTAGTAGTGAAGGCATTTAAATAAAGCTTTGTACATCGATAGAGGACATTGAGAGTAAGTACGGAGTGCAAGACATCCACCTTTCACAGTATTGTGTCAGTTATTGCCTTTTGCTTAAATTAATTTAGTATTGTTTTCTTGTGTGTACCACAGTTGCAAGAATTGAAGGTATTTCAATGAATCTTCGTTTCATGATCGATGGCTTTAAGAAAAATGCACAGTACAAAGACACCAACTCTAAAATATTTAAAGCGTTATTGCCCTTCGATTAGTTTTCTCGTGTGTATTGCACAGATTTGTTTGAGTTCTATTTTGAAGAATTTCTCAGCTCTAGTCAACTATTCTCATGAAAATTACGGACAAGAACCTCAATACACAATCAAAATTACAATTGTATTTATTCGTACATTTTATATGTCGCAAATATTTAATACAATATTCATTTTTTTTAAGACCATACAAAAATGGTCTATATTGCTTAGCATGCATACAAATTAAAGCACATTACACAAGCACAATGGTAAAAATGGAGAAAACACAACGCACACAACAACACTTGAAATTATATTTACATTACACGTGTTCCATAAATATGTTAGTATTTTAAAAATGTTACATTTTATACTGGTAAACATTAACGCTTCATTTATGCCAGCAAGATATTCAAACAATGACACTTACAAATGTGTTTTACAGATAGTAATACGATTTAAACAAGAACAAACACAGAGCAACATACATAAATATCCGATATAGTTATAGAATTTTCTTGATTTTAATTTGCAACCAACATATCAGTATCTTTTGCCAATTAAATAATGTATCATCTATGTCTAGAATTAGCCATACTGTCGTCACAAGATTTCGAAATAAAAATTAATCAGGACTCGTGACATGTCAACATTTGATCTCACAAATTATTATACAGTTTTAAAGCGAAAATACCAAGTGACCTAAATCAAAAAACCATGTATTCTAGACTCACAAATAATGTGGCCTAGATTAAAAAGTTACATGACCTCAATGAGCAATAATATGACAGAGGTTCACCAATCATATCACAAAGGTTCACTAAATACGTGACCTATATTCTTAGCATACATAAGGCAATATATGTAATAATTGAGCGCAAACTTAAACTCGGAATATGAAATGTTGTTGTTGATGTCGTCAGGGCTGGCTGTTATACTTGATCATGATGATGACGATATTGATAGTGTTGGTGGCTGTACAAGAGATACAGTGATAATAAGTCAAACAAGGCATGACATGTGTTTGTTGAGGATGACTTTATCACTGCTGCTGATGAATATGAGATGATGATTATGATGATATTGACAAAACATACCAGTTATATACTGAATGATAGTTTTATATAAAATATAAGGCATGTATAATTCACAGTAATAGTCTACACATTAATAAACAATTAAACTAAACTGACGAACACATTTGTTTTATTTCCAGATAATATCATTAATTCAAAAAGGCGTTGCATCTTTGTTTGTATTCTCATTTAAAAATGTGATATTTTTACTTACATTTACTCAAAATTGAAAAAAATGAAATACTTAGGTGCCGAAGATGTTCAGCTCATCCGAGAATGGATCAGTAAAAGCAGAAAACTTGTTCAAAACTACAATACAAAACTCTCAACGCCTGACGCTAAGCGTAACAGTTCCTACGTTTGGAGACCTCCAGCTTGAACTCTACATGCAAGGTTCCTTTTATTAAACTGGAAATTCGTAATTGTGTTTAAAAGAATGAGCTCATATATTGATAGCTGTTTGGTCGCAATCGAAAAAAAAATGGGAAGTTTTAGCTTACTGTCAATATTGATTGAATAATTATTCTAAACCATGAATTTTTGCAAATAACAAGAAAATAAGAACTCAAGATTTATAACATTTCCACAATTTATTCATTTATATTAAATAAATAACAATTTTCAATATATATGTAACTCCAATAAGATATACAATTAATAAATATCATAGAAGTGTAGTAATATTACAAATTCAGTTAGTACAGTAAGTATTTGAACTCTCCATTTTTTATATGACCTTTAACAAATAAAGTAATTCTTGAAGCCCAAATTTTGATAGCCAATCTTTAATTTGAATGAAATGTCTCAACAAAATGAAAAAGGTTTCACACCTAGAAAAACCAAAGTTCAGAGTCCAAAAATGAGAATTTTCTGTGACTTTTATACTCTCAAGAAGCGCACACATGACATTGTGCAATATTTACATAAACGCGCATATATAGAATGTGCACAAAAAGCGCACAAAACACGCTCAGTAAAGCGCACAAGAGCGCACAATAGAATTTAAGCGTTCTTGACACAGTCAATGTCACTCATCGTAAAATGGTAATTCTGGCAATATTAGAATTAAACAACAGTCAAATACATATCAATTATTATTTCATATGACTAACCTGTCAAAATACTGTAGTCAGTGTATACTACCAAGAGTGCACTTATGTCAAACACAGATAATTAACTTCCTGCTTATCCAAAATGGCAGCCATATAAACAGACGCTAATACAATGAGACGTTTTAAAAGGATAATACAAATAATAAAGAAGTGCAATAAGTAGGCATCGGCTGTTATCAGATCTAAATACCACATAGCATCTAATAAAAGCATTTAATAACAGTGACATAGTCATTTACTTTCAAACCTCTAACAATAAATACGAACAATGCACATGTACATGTACACTTGTTCACATGAACGATCTAGGGCATGAAATTATTATTTAGAAAGAAGTGTTTAATGATTATTAAATCTCAATTTTTGTACATTTACATCTTACAAAGTATATAACTATAATTTATCACAATTTGGTCCATTTTGTCTATACAAAAATCCAAAATTTGCCATTGTATCGATTTAAAAAATTCCAATTTGACCAGACTCCTTTTCCCAAAATGGCAGGCAAAAAACCCCGCTGACGTCGTGATGAGAACATTAAACAATGCCACAGTAACAGCAGAAAACCTACGGTCGTTTACTGACGGTGGGTGTTTGAAAGTTTAACTCTTTAGGTCGACCATACGACGGTTAATAGGTGCGTCCGAGCCATTCGTTTCGTCGGTGTTCTTTCTATGAATGTGATTCTTTCTGCTCGATGCTTCTAGCGCATTCTGAATCCGACCGTAATGTTCGAAGTGTTAACGCAAATGAAGTGGTACGTTTGCGGTTAAGACGCCGGCCGTGCATACTGGCAAAACGCAGATAAGACACATGTTTGACGGCTTTCCATACTTTGAAAATAAAAAACAAACACTTTTGACGTCCTTATTGGCGTTTATTTCATATGAGTGTTCTAGTCGCAATAATTCCTTGTGCCACGGAGGAATCAAATAATTGAAAAAAAGTTGCTACAAACTGAAATATGTTTTTACCTGAATCAAACAAAACAAAACATTTAAGATGAATGTCGTGGTCGGACGCGAATTTAGCGATATTCAGCACCGAAACATGTTTAATGAAATATTTCATCTTTGATTACACACGCACTTCGAGTAACATGATTCATTTTATGCACCTGACAAAGTTATTATTTGCAACAAATGAGCCTCAAGTTGCCGCATTTTTTTAATTATGCGGCAGGAATTATTTCGACACGTGATTATCAAAAAATATATATTATTCTGAGGGGTGTGCAAATTTTATCCGAGACAGCTGCCTCGTCGTGCGTCAGCAAGGCTGTGTCATGATTAGCTACTCCGAATAACAAACGTTAAATTATAATTTATTCGCAACGAAATCATTGTGGCAGCGAAATGTGTCACGATTTGATCGGCGGTTTTCAAGATTTTTTTATCTACGACTATAAACCGTTTTTACTTCTGCTGTGCGCTACGGAAACGTTCAATAAGATTAAAAGTTGGTCGCTTTTAAGATAAAATACCATCGCAGACGAGGCATTGGTCAAGCGTATGGAAGAATTTCCTTTTTCATAATTGTATTCAAATGCGACTGAACTAAATACGACGTATTTTAGTATTGGTCATAAAAAACGTGTGTACTTTTTAGTGCATACCAAGTTAATAGAAATGCATGTTATTACAAGATATCTATTAGTACAAATAATAATAGAAAAAACTCTTTTATCAAACATTTTACATTCTTAAAATAACGAATTCAGGGGGATTTTTTGCTAGAAAACTGCATCGAATATGGCATTAAATGAGCTATTTAATCGAACATTGCCTCTTTAATTAGTTTAATTTAATTAAGTAATTTTCGGGTATTACTTTTTTTTGAATATTTATTCAACAATGTATACCAATATGTAATACTGTTTCATACGGGGAATGTATACTTCAACAAGGAGTGTACGCTTTCTGTGATAACAATGACATTTATAGTATAGTTATGAATTATTTGGCACTTTATATGAATACATGTTGTCGTCATGCGTTTATTTTCTATAACATAGTTTTCATTCATCTTTTTCTCAAGCATGATGGATCAGTTGCTGGTAGCGGAGTCTACTGTCAATACCTCTTCTGAATTAAATGTCCTTAGATCGATCCCAGCTTTGTGTGCTTCTATGTTGTTTTAATTGTAAGACGCATTTGCTTATTTTTTCGTGTATCTTGATAAGTATTACACTGTGTTCCGTTTAATATGATGCACATGCAGAGCGAATTCTCACATTGCTATTTTATATCTAATTAGGTTTGTGTAACACAAGTTATTGGATGACTTTTAATCCGACAACTTAACAGTTATAATTGATACGATGTCGGTATTAATATGACCTGGTTTTGCATTATCGAAATAAAATATGTTTTTGCTTTCGTTAAAAGGACTTCAAAAAAAGCCACCATGTGATGCAATAACAACTTCTTTAATAGAAGGAATATGAATTTAGACATTATTATCGTATACGTCAAGGCAATCTTTGCAATACAATCATGAGAATGTTTACCGTACAGGAATATATTGCAATGGTCTAGGACGCAATAAGATAAATGTGGAGACTTAATTTCAAGTTTGAATGAACGCTTATCGATGTTAAATTTATTGGATACGCTTTACAAAAAGTACAAAACGCAAATTCGAATTATGTACTTTGAGTTTCGCATGCAATTGTGGAACATCCGACTACAAACTACACCATTACATTATGTACGCGCATGTGATCACGGACGACCAATAATTGCTTGCAATCCGAGGTTTATAATATAAGCATTTTAGGGTATAATACATATTGCACCCCGAGAAAAGTGATTACTACGGTGGCCGAATAGCAATACTATTCGAAGAGAATACTTTATGTACCCCGAAACGTGATTTAATCCTACCAAACACACATATCGTAATTTAAATCACAGACAAGTTATAAGAGACACTTTTTATTGGAAAATCAAACGCTCATGAAACATACATTTGTTACATATATTCTAATAAGCAATTAGCACTTCCGATTTTATGTAACAAACCATATTTAAGGGTAGACAACATATTGCATCTCGAGAAAAGTGATTACTAAGGTGGACAAAACTCGATGCTGACAATACTATTCGAAGAGGAAACTTTATATACCCCGAAACGTGATTATGATATGTATTTAATTCTACCAAACTAACATATCGTAATTTAAATCACAGTCCAGTCGTGAGTGAATCCTTTTATTCGAAAATCAAACGCTCATCAACATTCATTTGTTATATACATTTTAATAAGAAATTAGCACTTCCGATTATTAAGTCAAACCAATTTCCCCCTTACATCTTAAACAAATATGGTAGATTGTTCAGCTAAACATTTTACCGTTGACCTTGTTTTACGATTTCCATTTAAATATTTAACATTCTTTCTCGAGTTATCTTTAAAATATAAAGTTAATTTAGCGAGTACGATCGAATGTTGCAAAAATGATCGCAAACTTTAAAGTATTTGTTTTTCAGTGAATTTTATCTAATTTAGCAATCATGATAAAAAACAAACCTGGGATACCTAAAAAGGTTTAGGGTCGGCACGAAACTTAGAGTCGGTAGGGTAAGAGGAAACAAACAACTTTGTTAGATAAAACGAATATTTTTAACACGTTTCTATATGTAAGGTCAAGTGGGGTATATAGCTCAGCAGATTAAGTCTATATATCAAGAAATCTTTCAGTTTTTGATACAAGCACCAATTTTTGCACATATACTCTTCAGTAACTATAGATGTGATAAAGCACGTTAGCCAATAAAAAAATTCAAAATGGCGTCCGTTTTCAAGATGGCCGCCATCAGGATTAAAAATGAAAACAAAATTAAACAACTTCCCTGAAAGGTTTTACTGCTGTGAATATTACTTGATTTTGATTTCGTACACAACAATTTGACTTGTTTGAATTTAAATTCAGACATTGTTTAAGTTTAATATAGTACACACAAATCCAACATGGCGTAAAAAATGGACGCCAAGATGGCCGCCAAAACCAATTTATGATCATAACTATGTAACTATCCACTCAAATTTGATGCATTTGGTGTCTATACAAAGGTTTCAGGTGGCAAAGAACACATTTATATCATCAGACAAAGTGTAAGTTAATATTGTCACATAGAAATCCAACATGGCGTCCAAAATGGCCGCCAAGATGGCCGCCAAAACATATGAATGATCATAACTATGTTACTATCCACTCAAATTTGACGATTTTGGTGTCTATATATAGGTTTCAGGGGGCAAAGAACAAATTTAGATCATCAAACATTTTTTAAGTTTATTATATATCACACAAATCCAAAATGGCAGCCAAGATGGCCGTCAAAACCTATTTATGATCATAAAATATAACTATGTCACTGTCCACTCAAATTTGATTAATTTGGTGTTTATACCCAAGTTTCAGGGAGAAAAGAACACATAAATATCACATTTATATCATCAGACAAAATATGAGCTAATAATGTTACACAAACATCCAACATGGCGACCAAAATGGCCATTAACACAAATGAAGGACCACAAGTCCATAACTTGATACTCAAAAAGTTATGGTTGTTATGTAAAACGCCATAGTTTAGGAAACAAGGAACACTTTAATCGAGTTTAATCGAGTTGAGTTTATCACTAAGCAGTTGAATAATCATAAAATCCAATTTACGACATTTGGAAGAGAGAATAAACTAGCACATGACTCCATGATAGGATCAGGTTTTACTCACTTCTGTAGACTTCATTTTTACTGTTGCAAAAAAACTTGGAGAATAATTATCTACATTATTTTGGTATTCCTTAAGTTTTCTATAATAAGTGTTACATGATGTCATATTCGTAAATATTATATTTATATTTAATTCACACAAAACAAATAAGTATAAAGGAAAGTTATGAGATTGGAAAGATTTCTGCATGTCCTTGCATATTTGTATTTAAGTATGGAATCGTTAAAAATGTTAATGAACATTTTCTTTTTTGCCTAATGTCGAGCACACATTTTTTCAACAACTCTTTACTGAATGATTTAATATTAAATTTATATTCTCCACAATGACAATGACATTTCAGGTAAAGCGAAGTTGACTGTTTAAACATAAAACGGAACATTATTTATATCTATCCGTTGAAAAGTAAGTTTCGGTAAACATTGCCAAATATCTTGTGTGTATTTTTACCGTGAACTATGATTGTAATATGTCCTTAACATCTTTATTTCGGCGTTTTAAGCTCTTTAAGATCTTTTTTATTGAAGCTTGGGGATATTTATAATATTTGTGGAGTGTCATATAGTACCTCAAATGCATAAGTGTTATCTTAAACCATTGTTTTTTGGTGTTTTAAACTGGGAAACTCATTTAACAGTCGAGACAGGTTGTAAAATGTTACGTTCGTATCACTTTGAAGTGAGCCCTATTGGAATTGTATTCGGCTGTTTCTCTTAAAGCGATCTATCATTCTATGCAAATTCATTTGAATATCTTTAATATGCTCTACACAAGAAGCAAACTATACATTTTGTTTACCAAGAACACAGGCTTATTAAATAAACTCTGATATATTTATCATTGCCATAAGCAGCATAAAAACTGTCTTTTACTAGCAGATTAAGTCTATATATCAAGAAATCTTTCAGTTTGTGATGCAAGCACCAAATTTGGAACATATACTCTTCAGTAACTATAGATTTGATAAAGCACGTTAGCCAATACAAAAATTCAAAATGGCGTCCGTTTTCAAGATGGCCGCCGTCAGGATTAAAAATGAAAAACAAATGAAACAAATTCCCGGAAAAAAGGTTTTACTGCTGTGAATATTACTTGATTTTGATTTCGTACACAACAATTTGACTAGTTTGAATTTAAATTCAGACATTGTTTTAGTTTAATATAGTACACACAAATCCAACATGGCGTCAAAAATGGCCGCCAAGATGGCCGCCAAAACCTATTTATGATCATAACTATGTAACTATCCACTCAAATTTGATGAATTTGGTGTCTATACCCAGGTTTCAGGAGGCAAAGAACACATTAATATCATCAGACAAAGTGTAAGTTAATTATGTTACACAGAAATCCAACATGGCGTCCAAAATGGCCGCCAAGATGGCCGCAAAGATGGTCGCCAAAACCTATTAATGATCATAACTATGTTACTATCCACTCAAATTTGACGATTTTGGTGTCTATACATAGGTTTCAGGGGGCAAAGAACACATTAAGATCATCAGACATTGTTTAAGTTTATTATATTACACACAAATCCAACACAGCGTCCAAAATGGCCGCCAAGATGGCCGCCAAAACATATTTATGATCATAAAATATAACTATGTAACTATCCACTCAAATTTGATGAATTTGGTGTATATACCCAGGTTTCAGAGAGCAAACAACACATTAATATCACATTTATATCATCAGACAAAATGTAAGCTAATTATGTTACACAGAAATCCAACACGGCGTCCAAAATGGCCATCAACACAATACGAAGGACCACAAGTCCATAACTTGTTACTCAAACGTTATGGTTGTTATGTAAAATGCCATAGTTTAGGAGACAAGGAACACTTTAATCGAATTGAGGTTATCACTAAGGAGTTGAATAATCATAAAATCAAATTTACGACATTTGGAAGAGAGAATGAACCAGCACATGACTTCATGATAGGATCAGGTTTTACTAACTTCTGTAGACTTCATTTTTTACCGTTGCTGAAAATCATTGAAGATTAATTACAGCCTGAATAAGCACGAGTTCTTTCAAAAGGTTAATATTATACACTTTGCGTTCCTTTGACTATTTATTTACATAAAAGCGGAAGTAGATGGTCTTATTGTCCCTTTCGGAGTAATGCAGGATCAAGATGAGCAAATCTGTATCCTCGCCCACCAACGTTGTGGTGCTACGACGGGATCGTTATACTGTTGCTTTAACAATTTGAACGTCTGCATCCCCTGAAGACAGAACAACATAGCATCCCATTTTAGTCAGAGTTGTGCTGATCAGAGCAATCATGCCGGCCTTGTTTCTGTCACGAGACAAAAAGTCTTCCTTTTTTACATGAGCATTCTGTTTCTTTGCTGAAACTCACAATATGATTCACGTTTCCGGTGCGTTTTGTCTTTGTTATAATCACCGTCTTCGTAGCCATCGAACCCCACTGTCGCTTGTCCGTAATGCCTTTCTCTGAATCTACATAAGACTCGGCTATTGCGTTATATGAGTCGCCCTTCTCCATGGTTAACGATGCAGCAAAGTGCCACCATCATGCATCTGTTTCATGAATACAGTTCATCACAGCCTCACATGATGTGTCTACAGCATACTCTCAAATTGCCTGAGCGATCTGAGGCTTATCTGCTGTACAAAGTATGTTCTTGGCTTCAAAGAAGGCAGCAGGATGGGAGCTCAGTTCATAAGACAATACGACTGCAAGGGAAGGATCTCCAGATTTTGACACCACCAGAAAACGCTGGAACAGAAGAGCAGGATCAAAAGCACGGTCAGAAGCGATCTTAACAGCCAAGCTATTCCCAAGAGATTTGGCTCTGTATTTTCTCGTGAATTTATAAGCAAAGACCGACTTTCCTATGATATCTCTTATGATCGTTTTCCCAACCGCCTCAACTGCATGAACATTCACCTCTGACCCAGCCACTATCCCATTGACCATGTTTCTCAGAGTAGGGTTAGCTGTGTATGGAGAGCAGGTTGTAATCTGTGTCTGCATTTTCTCTAGATCAGAAGAATCCGCTTTGATGCACGCCTCAGTTGAATCTTTGTGTTGTGGAATTTTAGTATAGGTCAGGTCTGTGAAATCCTGCATCGCACTGTTGTGCTCGGATGATGCAGATAGGGGTTTGCATTTCCTCGACCATTGCACTGCCGCGAGTTAGACCACACGTGCTCTATAAACACATCATCAATGTGTGCTCAATGACAAGACCACGTCCTAGTCCAGCCCAGCTCTGCTGGCTTCTACGAACAACCTGAAAACCAATACCGAACTTTCGATAAACGTCTGAGTGCGTTTCCTCTAGGCCGCTTTTTTGCAGCAAAGATGGATAGCAAATCGGACTGCTAATGCATCAGCCAACACTCAGTACGATATGCTTACATCAACACCCTTGAATTGTTAGTCATAAGCTGATAATCAGCCATACTATGCTTGTCTTTGAGGTCTGGGCAAGTTCATGTTTCTTCTTCTCTGTAGGCCTCTCGAGTTTGATTAAAATCGCAAAACATGTATCATCTTCTAGCATCAATTTGCCCCTAAGAAGGGTAGAGTACAAATCCTTTGCATGATCTAGCAGTATCTGAATGTCTGGATCTTCCTGCGTCCTATCGGCTGAAAGATGGTCCCGTGAAGCCCTCTGGACAGTTTTTCGTGTCACAATGTGCACACTATGTTGTGCATATTCTCTATAGACAGCCTGAAGTATGTTTTTGAGAGCGGTTTCTTCCAGGAGGGATCCTTTGGCCCCCTCCCCCGCAAGTTCATACGTTTATGAAAAATCCCAAATTCTAATCAACACTTTAAACTACTTTGTAGCGCATCAATGATGATTTTGGCAGCCTTCCAATACAAGGGTTGGTCAAACGTTACAATGGTGTGAAGGTTTTGGCAAGGTTGCAAACTAAGGCTTATGTTGACAGAATGCACGCTTTGTCCCAATTGTACATTTTAATCATAGGCAAGAATTTGACTGACAACAGCCCAGGGTACTGCTTTTTCTGATGCAAGATACGCATCATTCCCTGCAAATTCAGTGAAAAATATCGATCCAAACTATGGCGTTTTACATAACAAGCATCACGTAAAAAGTAATGGATTTGTGGTCCTTCGTATTGTGTCGATGGACGCCATTTGAAATTTCTGTGTAACATAATACACTTAAACTATGTCTGACAATCGTAATGTGTTCTTTGTCCCTCGAAACCTCAGTATAGAGACCAAAATCATCAAATGTGAGTGGATAGTTATAAAGTTATGATCATTAATAGGTTATTGTGGCCATCTTGGCGGCCATTTTGTACGCCATGTTGGATTTGTGTGTAATATAATAAACTTAAACACTGTACATGATCTTAATGTGTTCTTTGCCCCTTGAAGCCTATGTATAGCCACCAAAATAATCAAATTTCAGTAGATATTTACATAGCTATGATCATTAATAGGTTTTGGCGGCAATCTTGGCGTCCATTTTGGACGCCATGTTGGATGTGTGTGTACTATTGTAAACTTAAACAATGTCTGATGATCTTAATGTGTTCTTTGCCCCTTGAAACCTAGGTATAGACAACAAATTCATCTAATTTGATTGTATAGTTACATAGTGATGATCATTAATAGGTATTGGCGGCCATCTTGGCGGCCATCTTGAAAAAAACTACTTTTCGGAGGTCCGATTGTGGTAAACTTTTGATATGTTTTAAAGGACCGTCTATCCTACCAGGATCAGTTAAAATGCCTGTTGTAGCATTTTTTTGGTGGGTGAAGGTATTTTTTCATATATTGACCCTACTAGTACTTTTTGCTAAAACAGAGTATTGGCGGCCATCTTGAAAACAATGCCGCCATTTTGAATTTTCAAGTGGCTAACGTGCTTTTTGAAGAAAGGGGTACCTAAATGTAATTTATGCCGAATTTCATGCTTGCATCACTAAGTGAAAGATTTTTTTCAATAATCAGCCCAGCTAATATACTACCATTGTAGCACGCTCGGGGTATATTATGTTCAAACGTCATGGCATATTAAAAAATTCAGGGATCTTTATATGAAATATTGCAATAGGAGAACAATGTGAGATATATTTTAATTACACAATTTATTATTTACAATATTCTGTTTACTTTAAATATAAAGATACATATATTAAATAGGCAAATATACTGTATATATTAAATAAATGTTAAACACATTTATAATATATGGTTATTAAAATATATTGTATATATTGTAATTGTATTGTACATACGACGACACGAAATTAGGTAAAGGAATGAACATGTATAACTGTAGAACTTTTATAACTATATATACATTAATATCAATGTATTTTCGGAAATCTGCAGTATCGACATGATATTTATGAAACATGTATTTTCTGGTTTGGAACAACTTACGTTCTAGAAGTCTGAACCTTTTAATGAACATACGTATCAACAACGATTATTAAACCGTTCATGCTTATACAATTAAACTATAATTTAAAACTATATAAGTATACAACTTTTATAAATGAAACAGTTTACATAAGTATTCGAAGTAAACATTTATTGGAAATATTAAGTGTTTTTTTAACAAGTGTAAAAAATACAATTTAACTGAATTGCTTAAACCTTTCCAAAATATTAATCTGAAATATTGACACGTATGTAAATAATTCTCTATTAAATGTACTTTCTTATGAAAGATCGACAAGATAAAAAATAAATATACACTAGCAGAAAATAGTTTTCTATACACACTTCCTGCGGACTTCAATATCAATAGCGGTACTTACAACAACTACTGCGGCCGTAAAAATCTCAAGGTAAAACTTGTTTTTAAAGTCTTTAAAAAAATAAATATTTTAATAAGTGTTTATATTGATGAGACCTGTGCGTCAATCATTAAATACATACTAATTGAAAATAATCACATTTATTTAATGAAATAATACCGAAATTACCTTCGATGTTTTGCGTGTAAATATTTATAATGTACAAACTATTTGTTTTAAAGAATAAAGTAATCGTAACATTGATCTGAAATCGTGCATATAACATCGATACGTCAACAGCACAGTTGGTCAACCATGCGACCATGAGTGGACTGCGTGCTAAGCATTTTCAAATGTGGTATTCACATACACAGCTGTTCCTGCAATACAGAAGAAATGAATGTTTATTTAATATGCGGTAAATGGTATCGTCTTGTTTTGCAATAATCCTTTTAATGAAATCGGAATAGAAGGTTTAATAATATGTAAATATTATTATGGTGTCACCTGAATTTAGTTGTACAGCTGTGTTTTCATACAGGCGTGTTTGGTCTGTCCTCGGCTGACGTCCTAATTCGGAGTACACATGTTTGCTGCTATGTATAAAACATGGAATGGAATATTAGTACATTAACTGAGATCCTCGTATAATTTTATATTTAAATTACATGATTTATTTCATTTCAAGATATAAAACGAGTTTGTTCATTGCAAATTATGATTGGTACATTATTACCTCTGATGAGCATCTGCAACAGAAAACAAAGCATTATTACGTGTTAGAAGAGCAATGCAAATAGCTTAAATGTGAACGCGACGACGATCACAAGCACCGTGCATCATTACATAATAGCAACATCGCAATAATTCAGACATAAATATATTCAACTTTACTTATTAAAATTAAATTACCTACATGAGAACAGCGGTGATACATAGTTTGTTCTAAAGACTAATTTCTCCGTTATAAAGTTAAACGAAAACAGTGAATTAACGTGTAATTTTGTGAAAATAATTGTTATTGTATCAGCACAGTAAGAGGACTGCAAATGTGGCAATGTTCGAAACTGTCTGCTCTACACATATATAACTTACCTAAACTATCGTACGCATTTTGCCCCAGTTCATTGTCGTTACCACTAGAGCTGATGTCAGGTTGGTTGCGTCTAGAAACATAATTTATTGTTATGGTAATATGAGACAATTAAATACTAGATGCGTTTACAAATACAATTAAGATTTTTCAGCTGCAGTTTTTACTTGTGACTCAGCTGTGGTTTAATAAATGTTATTTTAACTGTTTAAATACTTAAATGTAGTTACAATTAATCGTGAAATACTTACATAATTTATTTTAATTAATAATTGTTCAGTAACAAATGTTCATCTTAAATGGTTGTGTTTTTTTTTTAAAGCAAAATATATATTTAAATTTCTCGATTAAGTATTTTTACATACCACAATTATTACGCAGTTTTACGTACCGAATATCATTACGAATTCCAAAGGACTCATATTCCCCTACAACGAAAATAAAAACACACTAAATATACACTAATTAAAAAAATAAAATGTATTAAATGGATATGTTTGAAATGTATAAGCACAGGGCTAATATTTATTCAAATTGTTTAACTCAAGCAGTAGTCAACATTCATTCCATCTACGCTTCGTACCATTGTTTATCGCTGAAACAGCCGATGCCTCATAGAGCGCTTTTCCGGAGGATTCTGAAATAAGCAAGTAATTATTAATATGGTAAAATATGCAATTTCAAAATCTCATTTTTAAAGAAGTTTAATTTACCTTTCTTACGAACGCATTTACAAATGAATTCGTATTTTCTGAGTGCAACCACAATCATCACAACGGCAAGTAGTCCAATTAGTCCTCCCACAATACCTCCGGCAATCACACCAGCGTTGGAACTGCTTGTGGATGAAATTTTATCTACAAAACATGCAAGCACCCATCATGTATATAATATATACAATGTTCACATACAAGTCACTACTGCAACTTCGATATTAAAAAAAATAGTGGTCAAAGCGAAACAATACCACTGTACGAGCAACTGCGTACACTATAAGTGCAACAACTTAATATGTGCATAAAACATTATTTTCTAACCTCTGGTTTGATAAAAAAAAACACGTTAACACTTACCCTTAATTAAACACATGTACTTTATTTAATCTATTCGTTGCCGCGTTAAGTTATTCGGATGATTGTACAAAATAGATACGATAACTCCAGCATTAAATAAACTAGATTGAAACAAAATATCCATAACAGACTATGGTTAATAAACGGGTTATGAACGGAATGAGGGTAACAAATTTAAAAAAAAAAACATACTGTATGAAATACACAATGAATGACGATCATACAATAACCTGGCGCCTGTGTAGTAGTGACGTTGCTTGCTATTGAATAGTCACTGGTCCCTTGTATATTGAACGATAAAAACCTTATCCAGTACAGTGTCTCTGGTACTAGTCCTGACATAGTCTCATTGAATGGAGATTCATTGCTGTGCGCCCCATTTATGTGAAAGACTTTGTTAAACCAACAACCACAGAACAAATTCAAACAATATATCATCAATGGTAATTATAAAAAAGGCAACATTTAAATGACAGTATTAGAATATAAAAACATATGTTACATTAATTCCCCTTTAAATGTATGTTTGTATTGCTTTTATTCACCTGAGCATCGACATGGGCATATGTCAGACAAAAAATAAAGCATGTACTGTATAGACCGTATTATATACACTTATTTTACATATACATCACATTCTGGTTGTAAAACTTGTGGATTTTTCGTTTCGATTCAAAGTGATTATCTGAGTCTAAGTGCTGTCGCTTGCCTGTGTATTTTATCTGATTTTAATCATATCTGTTAATATGTTAGGCTTATCTAGCAGAAAAGTATTATTATTATTAACTGACTAAAACCTTGTAATCCTTTATTATATTACTGCGTTACAGTGCTGCTAATTTAAGATTATCTGATGTTTTTAACTTGACTTAACTTGCATTTGAAACGCTGGTTCCAAGTCAGCTATTGTCCTAGTGCATAGTTGTTGTAAGTGTCACGCATGTTTTTTTTTATAACGAACAAAGTGATTGAAAATTTGATCTTTTGAAATGGAGAAAAGGAAGAACATATTAATGTGTTTGTCCTCCGCTGCCAATTTGCAGACAATACTTAAATTAGTCGTCGGAGACAATTTTCATAAAGCCAATAGCAATAAGCGAATGTGCAAACCAGTTTGACCCGGCAACACCAATTGCGGGTCGAACAACGCAACATTTTCTCGAGGTGGATACAGTTACTTGATTTAAGCATTTCCAAAATTAACTTTACTTCCAAAAAAAAAAGCAAACTTTTAAGTTTAGAAAATCCTTTTTACACATTTGGCGTCAAAATTGATAAGACTTTGCTTTTTATGTCTTGTATGAGTAACTGCTTCGTCAACATTCTAATGCTGGGCAGTATGTTGCCCGTTTTGACCGTAAAACGCAAACGTTTCCCATAACCTCTGGCAAATGACAATATTGCTCTTAAATGCCCATTTTGGACTTATCGCTTCAATAAAATGCTGAACATAGTTCGGTAATAATCTCAGTTCTTAAAATTTAAGATGCAGGTCATTATAGAAATACAGTCCAACATGACCTAGCGGTAACCTAAGTTAAGCGGTAATCGGCGTACGCGGTGAGTCTAAATTTCCACCACAAACTTCACTCACTATTAGATTTCAGTTAAACAGTCACGTGCCCTGTGCGGCCAGTGCCCAATACAAAAGCGAGTTTTCACCTGCGTTCACATGGCATTCATTCCAAGTTTTAAAAAGGTAACGTCAAAGCGGTTTTCCTATGTTTGTCACGAGCTTCTGAAATCATAGTGTTTATGTTGCGTATAATATGCGGCTAAAAATCTGATGAATGTAACCACCTTTGATATTTCAAATATAGCCCATTGTGAGAAAACTAAGACTATTGAAATTTGTTCTGTTGTGATAATTACAGGGAAATCTTCAAAATAAAACATCTCGGAGTATATAACACGTTTAAATTAATTATCGTTAACAATAGCATTGTCATATTGTAGCAATAAGCCACATCAGTCCACTCCGTAGCACGAGAGCGTGACAAAAGCAATAGATCTTTATTCCTGATAAGGTGTCGTTACACAAAACACGTTGTTTATAAGTGTTTTTATTAGCAGGTGATACAGTGATTAGTGCTGGTCTGTTTCGACAAAACGGAGCTTGAATTGCAAGTTTTATATGAAATTATGGTGTGTGTGAAAGTTACATTTTTTTGCCAAGCTATTAATGATATCTGATATAGTTTATTTACTACATTTACGCCCATAACAAACCATTATTCCAAATGTTTAATTGTTTAAAGACCAATTAACCGTTAGTACAAAATACACCATTATCCAACGTTATCCGCACACACTACCTGCGTTTGTTTTGAAACTCAAACTTCACAACTGAGAGTGCATCTCACTGTGTGCTTAGCTGACGCTTGAACTTTTCCTATTAAATGCTACACAGTAATGTATCAATACCGTTCACTTTGTTTAAATAGATTAGTAAAAATTGGCGCTAATTGTTAACACGCTTCATGGCAAGTGTGTGTGTATTGTGATTTTCAAGGATGATGTATGTGTATCAGCCAACATGCAGCGGATCAAAGACGATACATGAAGAAGTGTGATTATCGCCTGATTGAAAGAGCTTCTATGCCTTAATTAAAGAGAAATAAAACCTCATTGATTTTTTATCAGGTTGGTTTGTCATAACATTCGACTACTTAATTGCATATAATCAACATGGCCCACCTCCTATAGTGACTCCCCCCGACTTTTGACCTTGAATAGTGATCTTAACCTTGAAACTTGGTTCTTGCGAGACATCTTTATCCCCATGTTTGAGACCTCTGCCAAGTAATCTGAAAATCCATCAATGCTTGGCGAAGCTATCCTCCAAATGGCCCATTTGTGCAGCTCAAAAGCCGGAAAGCCTATCCCACCCATTTGCAAAAGGTGCTCCTACTACGACCACTTTTCATAAGGAGTGTATAAGTTCTTGTTAAATTACCTTCAGCTTCAATATTTATCCGTATACTTCTGTCTCCAACATCATTGAGCAATACAACATCGTAATAGCCAAAGTCGTCCTCATGCTTCATTAATACAGAGATTTCAATAAGGTCTCCGTTTGTAGGAATCACATGAGTAAATACGGGCAGCTGGACCACTGTTGACGATATGTTAGTAGTCCCCACTAAAGTTGTAGTGCGGGTACCATTGACAACTTTGTACACATTGGTGGTGACTGATCCACCTTTGGAGAACACTTGAATGCTGACTGAGGCATTTTTCCCAAGTGCAGTTGCAATCCTGTGAGTAAACCCAGTGGCCAACACCGGCGATATTACCACAGGTCTGTCTGTAAAAAAGATGTTTTCCATATGAATACAACGTTGAAGTTGAAATTATGTTAAGTCTGAAATCTGCTGGAATTTCAACAATATCAAATTTATACAAACCTTTTACAAGAAGATATTCGGATCCTTTCATGAAATGTGTATCCGTCCCGTACACCCGGATGCCATTGCTTGCTGAGCAAGTGTAAACACCGGAATGTGCATAAGTCAGATCATCCATAGTCAGATTTTCACCGCCCGTCCAGTCCTTTACGTGTCCATATGTAGGCCATTCTTGTGTCCATGGTTGCCCGTATAGGAACGTCATGGGGACACCAGAGGCCCTACAGTGCAGGACGGCCGACTTGGATGAACTTGAGGTATTTTGTGTAATCACGGTAATATCTGGAGGGACTAGAACACACATTTGCATATTATATGTATTGGTTCTTTGCAAGTCTTTCCTTTAAACATATTAACATTCCTTTTCCGGAATCTGTGCTCTAACATTTTGGGAACTCAAGGAACATCAAGGTGCCTTATAAAGCTCCACATCTGTTTTTAAAACACGTACACACGTTATTTGTCGTGACGGTGTCAGTGACCAAATAACAATACAATTATTGAAATTGGTAATAACATTACAATTCGGAAATTATTAGTATTATATACATATCTTGTGTACATGTGAAAGCTGTTATTACCTTTGTAGGACATTGAATAATGTGTTTACTCTGTTTCAAGTGTCAATACTTAGTTTTCGAATAGCACCTTGATGAAATATCATAATTTAATTGTGTATACAAAGCAAAAGTGGAAAACAAATAACAAAAGTCCATAGTTCTGCCAATATTGTTTTCAGTCGAAATTCCTTCTTTTACAATCCCATACCCATGATATTTCTTCAGCTGATTAGTTTGAGTAAAAATCGCCCAGCAGTTGAAGAGGAATAGAACATGCAAATGTGTTTAAATATAAGTGGAAAACATGACAATGAGCCATAATTCTGCCAAAATTGGCCTTAGCAAAAAATTGAATCCTTAACGACCATCTTAGCATTAAGAATTTCCTTCCTTAACCATCATCACACATTTATAATAATCCTGTGAACTTTGAAGATAGTCAGCTAAGCATGTAAGCAGGAGATGAAAACACAACATTTTGAGACCATATTTTTCAGAAAAATGGTCATAATTGAAGTTGAAGTGGTCGTAGCAAAATTCATTTCTTTAGGCTCACATATACATTAATATCATTCAACTGTGAAAGTCTGGCAAGCCATTAAAGAGAGTTAAAAACACAAGCTTCACTACATACAGACAGACGGGCAAGTACAATGCGTAATGCCTTCAACTCATTGAGGGCATACAAACATGAAATACACATACATTGTACGATGAACTGAACGTCCTTTGCGTCAATGTTCCCAATGTTGTTATTTGCTGTACACGTGTATGTCCCTGCGTGCTTTCTGTTAACAGATTGTAGCGTATATGGCCCTTGATTAGAGCCAGTGGTACCGTTGCTAATAAAGATAACATCACTGTTACCCTTCCGGTACCAAGTGAATCTTGCAGGAGGTTTACTGTGAGCGGCACATGGCATTGTAGTGGTGTAGCCTTCTACGGCTGTTTGGTCCGGTAGGTCAGATATAAGTGGACTGTCTACGATAAAAAAACACGAATATATATTCACACTGGAATACAACTGACATTATTTCAATAAATCAATACTTACAAAAGAAATGTGTACCTCGTCTTCATCTATTTTTCTTATAAATAAAACACAATAAAAACTCACGGACCAAAGAAACATTTGTATGCTATGCGTAAGCATTTCAAACATTTAAAATCAAGACAATTATTGTTATTACACGGTTATTGTCAAATGTGTACATTTAAATCATGGGCCGTTTGCAATTTGAATTTGGAGAAGTACATTTTTAAATTCCATACTCTATATTGTGTTGATACTTGAAGTATAACTGTTCAAATTATAAGAACAAACTATCAATTTATGTTATACTTTACATTAAATCTGAGCAAATAAAGAATGATAATTCAGTGCCGAATCCTACAAAGGGATGAACAATGAAATCATAGAGTTATCTGCAGTGTTTTAGGGAAAAGAGGGTCATAGTGAATAATGTTATTTATAATCAGATGTGTTGATAATAGTATTATTTAAACTTAAATATATCATGCATATATAATAACAGAAAGTTGATGCATCACAGGTATATGTACATTTAAGGAAAGATCTAAAGCGAAATAGCAGGGTGCTGTACCCTGCTCGTTTTTGATTTCCTCCTCCCATGTGCCTCAAGGTTGGTCAACAACACAATGGTGATATTATATTGAAATGTACTATATTATTTTGCAAACTGTCAATGGCAAATTAAAAGTTGATGCAAAAAGACCTCCGAAAAACCGTAGATATTTTGATTTATTAGAAATATTGATCAGGCCCCATCATGCTCATTTTTAGCAGCACCATGTACATTTTGTGATCCGAGATCTTTCCCTAGTACATGTATTAACAGTTAAAAGAACACATTACATTGTAGATCCAGTTTGACATTTGTAGATGCAGGACTCGTTGAGCTCACTTCGTTGCTCGCTGTACACATAACAATCTTCCCATCATCATTCCTAGTCGGTGTCAGAGTCAATGTGCTGCTGGCTACTGTCCCTCCGTATTCCGAGGCTTGGGATGTCGTAGGCTGATCATAGTTGGTAGAGTTATACGTCCACTGTATGGCAGAGACTGGATTCGAGTTGCCCGCTGTGCAGGTCAGGGTAAATCGGTTCTGTCCGCTAGCAACTATGACCTTATTACCAGTCAATGTCGCATTCAGAGGTCTAACTGTGTGTGACATGGACAAAATAGCTTAATGCGAAGGAACTCAATGTTAGCTAACTTAATTCATTTACTTAAATATTATTAGATTCTAGAAGTTGCGCCGTGCAATGTACATTTATTATACTGTAATTCAATTATCCAAAAATCATAACACGATGAAAAACTTATATTACCCAAAACTATGCGTTGTATCATTATACTACAAGAGATATAAGCATATAGAATCAAAAATACATTTTTAGCATTCATTTGAATATATCCTTGATGTACGGTTTGTAACACCTACATTTGACCTGCACTTCTACGCTCTTCTCATCATTTGGTTGTATAGTGTTGTATGAACGGCATGTATATCTTCCATAACTTTGTCTCACTGCACCGAGGGAATATACCAGTGCACCGTTACTTGGATTAGCAGACGCCAGTGCGGTACCGTTGCGGTACCATGCGAGATTGGAGGACGGTGAACTGTCTACGGTACAAGTTAACTGTGGTGGATTGCTCTGCCCCTCGATGATGGTGATACTAGCAGTGGGTGTGATGGTAACCATGGGGTGGTCTTTGAGCGAGAATGATTTAAAACATGCAAAAGTCAGAGGCATACTTCATGTAAATGCAGAAATGCAGATATACCTTATAATTATGTATTTTATAACAGATACAAAATTATAATATATAAAAACTAATGCAATCATAATGTGTTGGAATAATTAAGGCATAACGGACAGATATTGAGTGAGTACTTGAACGTCAAACTATAGAAAACATGCATCTACATGTTAAATGAATTTTCGTGATATCAAATATGTATTGCATTATTTCCATATATATATGTTGTAAGTACTTACATTTGAGATTTAGTACAGTGCTATTAGTAACAGCAGCTGATGAGATACTGTTGGATACTGAACAGGAGATAGTATCCCCGTTCATTTCTCTAGTTGGATACAGCACGAGTTGTTGACTTCTTATAAAGCCTTTATTTGGTCCTATGATGTGTGATGTTGACTGTGAGTTGCTGATAGGTGTTGAACCGTTAAACCATACAATGTCAGAAGCAGGGTTTGATTCTCCAGCAGTACAGGTCAATGTTAGAGGAATCAAACCATTTGCAATTACCTCTTGATTCCCACTTAGCTGAACAGTGAGCAATGCAACTGAAAACAGTTTGGCAATATTTACAACCTTTCAAATTTGTAGTAGTACACTATTAATTGTATATGTATCGTTCTTAAAATAATATGTGTTCAAACTTTAATCATCATTCTAAACAAATATCAATATATTCAACTTTGCAGGCCTTTTTTCAGTAGATACGCCAGGAAAAGGCCTGCTTAGTGACATCATTTAAATTTGATTCATACTAATTAAAGTTGCATAGTTTGATCAATCAAAACGTTAACAAAAAGACAAAACTCATCTAAATCGTTGTTACTTACATTGTACACTTATTGCAACCGAAGAAGTTAATTTCTGTACACCGAGTGTACTATGTCCAACCGTGCATGTAAGATTAAGGCCGTTGTCAGCTTTTGTAGGAATGAAGGCGGGAAAATGCTGCAGCACTGAGTAGGTTTCAGTCCCTTGATTCTCAGTTGGAGACCCCGAGTATATATGTGTCTGAGCTCCAAAGCTCATGGACATTGTGAAAGAACTGCTCGGTCTAAAGCCAGATGACTCGCACGCTCCGATAATGACTTGAACGCCTTCTCGTGGACTATTTAGCTTGCTTGTCGTCGGTATGGACGGTTGTACTACATAACAGAATAAGAAGCGTTAAAGTCTAACTTTAATAGTTCATATAGGCAAAAAGCTTTAACTTTCTATTGCATTTATCTAATTGATTTTGAAATGATATTGCACACACCTTTTGTTTAAGGTAGAGATGGGAACGTATCATGTAATCATATTACTATATATTTTCCTTTTTTACTTATTTGAATATATAAGAATATTTGATTTATAAACAAATAAATCCAATTTACAGCTTACAGCTGTTATCAGATTATGAATAATACATAAATATAATCTGCTCACAATTTTAATGCGACTTTGCAGCTGTACAAAATAAATATTCAAATTGAAATTTCAGATTTGAATATTCAGCTGATTTTCAAATATTTGTTCCCATCACGAATTTAAGGCAATACCCAAAATAATCTACAGATTTGTTTTAAATACATTTATGAGAAGCACTGGTATTACATGAGGGACTGTTCTCAAAAAAGTTACAATAAACAAGAAAGAACAATTGTATGTAGCCCTAATTGTGTCATCAAAAGTAAGTCTCAATCAGCTGCCTTAAATTATTAGTATAATAGTAAATGACACATTACAAATTATAGGTCACAGAAAAAAATATTTGCTCTTTCAGTCCTTTCCCTGCCATGCACAAGCATTTGTTTATGGTAAGCCCACGAGAACACTATCAACAGTGGATAGCTTAAGATTTGTTTCACCATGTACCTTGACTAGTGCACATGTGTTGCACTTGAATACGTATGTGGAGAATCAGAATTGACTAAATCATTTACTTTGTTAAAACTGTACTCACAATTTAGGTACAGCAACACAGACGTTGTTTGTCTTACATCAGGACCAGTGCTAAACCATGACTGACAACTGTAAGTCTTCCTGTCATCAATAGGTTGTGGAGTAAACGCATATCTCTTGGTTACCGTGTACGTATTAGTAGCTGTATCATGGACACTGGCCTCTCCTGTGGGTATGAGTTTTATCCCTTCCCTATACCAGGCTACATCTGGCTCAGGATAACCTCTCCTGGAAATGCAGACCAACTCAAGAATCGCGCCTTGTGTTCCACGGACAACAACCCTGTTCTGTGACAACGTATCTTTAGAGTTGGTGATGTCGGGTGGACTTGGTAACTCTTCAAAAGAAAGATTTAAATTGCACATTTATTATCTGCACTAATAGCCATGTAATAGCCTTTATGGCGGGAAATGGAATGTATAAAATGCCACTAGACTTTGATAAACATTGTTAACGTTCATATCGTTTATAAATCAACTCTTAGAGCAATCGAAAGCCCAATACGTAATTAGTGAATACAATTAATCTTTGCATTAAGTACTTGGGTATGTATTCTGTATTGATAATTGTGGTAATTTACCCTAATATTTCCTGAATAATTATAAACAATACTCGGAAGTTGATTTTTATTTAATTGTTTATTGTTTTCCTGCTTGCTTTAGGACTATTTTGTGTGGTTTCGCATAGTGCAGTATCCAAGCTGAATAAATTCCCTGAGTTATTATCTTAATATATATTTAATGGACTTCTACAATTATTGCTTTCTGGTGTACACGTACATATATAATAGTTGAAATATATATCTTGCTTGCATTAAATAATCATTGTATTGTTGTTATGTTTTTGCATGACAGCATTACACATTTTATGTTCACCAACTCTATCAACTGTCAAGGAGAATAAGGATTATAAAAAAGCATAGAATTGTTTGATCATAAAATATAACACCAAAATCACAAACGTTCAGTGCAAAAATATAATATGGAGGCTGATTATCTTGAATACTCTGGCTGCTATATGCCACCTTATGCTAGAAGAATGAAATACTTATAATCAAGAAGCGTTTTGTTATAAAAAAAGATATAGCAATGTCATAATTTGACTGATTCTGTAACACAATCATTTTCACGTTTTCTTTTATCAATAATTCATGACAAGAATTCATGACAATACAATATACATATGCCTGTAAAATTAACGTGCTTATAATGCCGACTATGCCAAGAAGTAATTTATCAGATGATGCAAATAAGTATACACATACAAGTAAATCGCTTACTTTCTGATCTGTTCTTTTAAATACAAAAGAAATATCAGCATTGCTGTTGTTGAAAGTATTGAATCAATTGAAAATATCACTATTGGTATCTCTTAGATACAGGTCTATCTGAGAGATAAAGATATTGAACCCTAGTACTAAAATTTATTCAGTGTCTCTACATTTGAATAATATTTTAATAAGATATCGGTCAAACAATACCATGCATCTTTTTGTTTTCACATTTACCAACCACAGGGGGGAAGCCCATATTTTTTTTTTAATATATGCTATACTAGAGACAAGGAGTGCAACTTCGTTTACCGTAAAACTAGACCATCTTTACTGTAAACCATGTCACGCGAACAATGTTTAACGAATCAGCTACACACCGGTTGTTTTCTAAAGCTAATAAAATAATTTATCAGGAAAAATTAATATTATGCCATTGATCTAGCAGTATTTCGATACCAGCCCTCAGAAGTTGACCCATTTCCAAAATCATGTTTGGTCGGACACAAGTGTGTCCACATAGAGATTTTCCATGTCGATCACTTTAAAGAGCTTAAACTCAATACAAGTAACCAAGTCATTAAACGGTTAACAGCACCTGTATGCACATTTAACATTTTTCAATCGGTTACAATACCTATTGTTATTTAAAAAGTATGGTAAACACCATTTTATCGCGTTTTTCGATCCGCGAGTACAAAATCTAAACAGAAAATTATATTTTGACTCTGGGAAACCCTTTGATGTCGTCAGAGATTTTGTAACACAAAATACGATTGGTCGATTTTCATCAATTTTTCACTCACCTTTTTACGGAGATCCTCGGGAAATTCCACTCAACCAATAAAAAGACCCGTAGCAAACGTATGCGAACACATTCCTTTATTGAATGATGTCAGAGGATTCCAGATACTTCTTCAAAAATTAAACCTCTTGGTTGTTTATTTACAAATCGGAGTGAAACACACTTTTGATGGTGTGTGAATGACTATAAAATGTATTGTTATCGATTCATTATTGTTTATTGAACGGAAAATAACCGTTTAAATGACGAACAGTCATGTAATCTTTGTGTTTCTGCTGTTTGAAACGATCGGAAATTAAAGCTTATTAAGACACACTTGTGTCCGACCAAAAATTGTTCTGTGAGTGTCAATTTCTGAGGGCTGGTATCGAAATACTGCTGGATCAATGGTACTGATGTTAATTTTTCCTGATAAATTATTTTATTAGCTTTCGAAAACAACCGGTGTGTATTTGATTCGTTAAAAATGGTTTGAGTTACAGTAAAGATGGTCTAGTTCTACGGTAAACGAAGTTGAACTCCTTGTCGCTATTATAGCATATATACAAAACAAAAAAATTGTCTTCCCTCCTGTGTTACCAACAGTTTAAATTATTTTTCGTTTTAAGATATGCATGTTTGTAACATTAACTTATTTCATTTGCCATGATTATCATTATAAAATAAGCGTATTACTATAAATCACATTGAAACTTTATCTAACAGCATACCTCTAACATACACTGTACTGTTCTGTGGAACTGCTCCAACAAGTTTTAATGTACTACATTGATATGTCCCCTCATCAAGTCTATGTGTCCCAGTTATCATAAGATTTCTGCTGTCAGCAGCAAATCCTATACGTGGAAAGTCAGTTCTTATGTTTGAGCCCTCGTAGTTATACAGGGTCAGTGAGCCTTGATCCAGAGGTGGTCCATACCACATCGGTTTCAACACGCTCAGGGTGCACAAGACAGTTACTGTGGAGTTCAATGTTGTGTAGTTTGGTGGATGTGTTGTCGACATTCTTTATTGCACTAGTATTGGTTTTCTGTTAAAACAAATGAATATAAACCACTCAACCGTAACATCGACACATGTAACACAATAAATATTCGGTTGAAAGACCGACTTCCGATAAAAACCATTACGCAACGTGCATCTCTAAGGCAAAAATGTCATGTGTTTATAACATAATTCGAATGTGATTATTCATCATGTAATGAATTTCACACTTATTTGCGTAGAACCATTGCCCGACTAAATTTGCATACATAAATGTGTAAATAATGTGAAAAACAATTTGGGTTTCTAGTTGTCTATTCTGTGTTATTGTGATGCAATCAAACCCTGCTTCTCAACATACGAAATATGATTAAAAGGTTTCAAAATGTATCGTTCTAAAAGATCACTATAATAATATCGCGACATTGCATTGTATTCTCACAGCCTCGTATCGTGATCTCGCCATCCCGCGTCGTATTCTAGCAATTTGGCATCGTAATATCACAATCTCGCAGCATGAGTTTGCATTATCGACCTTTGAATTACACAGGCGAGGAACGCGAAAACACGATGCGAGATGCGCGAATACACTTGCATGCGAGAAAGAGGGACAACGAGATCGCCAGATTAACTTCGGGATCTTGCCTTCCGGTTGCATATGCACAGAAGACTCGGTGAGGTACAATCTAATTTCAAAACATGTTTGTTATTATTGTACACATTCTATTCCTTTATTGCTGTCCATTGTTAAGCTGAAATCATCGTTTGAATAATACTGACAGCGTAACTATGTTGTATCTTAATTACATTTAGAGATTTTTTACCCTTGCCTATTTATGTACTTACAATAGTGCACTTGTTTTCTCCATAGGGACAACAGAATTTTAATTAGCAGGAGGTCGATCCCAAAATAAATGCATCATGTTGAAAAAATCACTTACATATTATTCGCAGTAGATATATATGCATCTACACGTTGTATCGCAATCAAATAACACATCAACCATTAAAGGTATATCGTATTGATATCGGAATTCATATATAGGATTAAAATATCATACCAATCATAGGCTGTTGAAGGAATTGATTTTGAATTTTCGGATATTGGCCCTTTTGTGTCAAAATTTGCCTTATATAGGAATTCATTTTTTTTGCGTAGTCCTCATATCGGCCTTATATAGAAATAAGTAAAAACTTTAATTGCTCAAAATCGAATAAGTTTGAATTTTAATATTTTGGAAGTCATAATTACTTCGTATTGTTCAGTTTCACTGAGATGCCGTTTTAATTCATATCTACATATACAATGGTATGGGTATGTATTACAGTAATATTATAAAGGAATTTTCTTGTAATGCCACTGAAAGACGCGCATCGGGAAGTATCAGCTTGAACGTTTCTGGAAAAAACCCTGCATATAATTATATTAATATACATATGATGCGTACAAAACTGTTGAGTGCACCGTATATGTTACAAATTGATTATGTAACACGAGTGAAACATTAGACCGGATATGTCTTGTCGGAATTCAGCCCAGATTCAAGAATCAGTCTGGTTATTGCATTGGAATATAATTGCTTGCAGATGGACTCGTACATTCGAAATTATTTTTGGAAGACAATTATTATTTAATGAAAAAAGTTACGAATATTGAAGTTGTATTTCTCAACGACTCTGTGTTCCATGAACATTATCAGTTGTGAATGTTTATTAACCATCTTTTATTGAAGGCAAATGATCATTTTGCTTATTATAAAACTGTAAAATGATGAACATAAACCCATGCATATATTTTCTACCGGTACTTTACATTATTTACGTCAGTTGTGGAAACCGTTTTATACGGGAATTCGTTTTAAAATATTAATTTAAAGACAAAGAAGAAATATACAAACAATGAAAACTCATGTTGGAGCAGCATACCCTTGGTGAAAGTCCGGCGTTTCTTGACCAGTGTTGTACGTTAAATATATCCAGCACAAATGAATTGATAATTGTTCAAAACTATATTATATCACATTTCTTTTTTAGTACATCTCTTTAAAACAGATATAAACTATATCGTAACATAATTTGAAGATCAACACGAACACTTATGAATCCAACATTCACAATCTATACAACGATAGATATTCACTTCCTAGTTTAACTTATGATATTTGAGAAAGCCAATCGATATGTTAAACCTTGTTCTTTATCTTTCGCTTACACATATGTTGATTGTTGGCGCTTTTACAAATAGATTTTACGCTGTGTGTGTTTTTTTTTGTTTTTAAATAATAATTACTGATAATTGTTCCAAATTATATGCTCATCTTAACAGCCATTCACTGTTGTGTTAAGTGCCGAGTAGCACAATCGCGTTAAATAATATCCTTTAAATATTTCACTTTAAAACAGATATAAACTATGCATTATATAAATATGAGACCAAACAGAACATGTATTGATCCAACATTCACAATCTATGCACAGGTAGATAGATATTTACTTCCGAGTTTACCTACTTATATTATGGGCAATCAAAGCAATGTGTTAAACCTTGATATTTATCTTCCTCTGACACGGTGTTTCGTCACATTCAGTTAATTCAGTAATTAATCCAGTCTCCGGGAATATAACAATATGGAGGGTTTTGCATGTTTGAAGATTGCTATTTTAAAAGTCTCTTATGATGGTATAAGTATGTTATAAAGATGCACACTGTATTACACTTTAGCACACATCAACAAGTATAATACAAGTTTCCAGGTATTAGAACAAGTATCTTGATTTAATCGAAGTTTCGCAGTCCAACGTACATACTCGGAGACCTTTCGGGAAAACGGAAATGTACGAAGTTTATTACAGGTTTAAATCGTTAAATATTTCTTAAGAATGCTTTGTTGAAATGTGTAAGTGAGGGACATTCTGTGTAAGGGTACATTAAATAAAAATATTCATAATCCAGTTTGTATGTTTTTTTTTCTCAATTTGTTATAGTTTCATTCAAGATGTAACTATTGAAATACATTAACCAGAGTGTGTGAATTCGTTAGTTCTGATCTTTTCTTGACAGAAAATTGGTATTTTTTTGCGTAAAAGAATACGTACATATATGTGTACACGTATTAGTTATTCAAATATTAAAATGGTAATTTTTATATTGTTTGAATTCCCACAATACTTGGATTATTACAAAAATATACAAATGCACACACCCTTTCAAAATAAAAAATATATCTATTTCAAGTATATGCCAATTACCATTCTGGCAAAAATAATAAAATTGTCTTGAATAATAATTGCTCTTTTTCTGAGAATTCATTGATTCAAGTTGTTAACTTTTTAATGCTGCCACCGAGCAGAATATTTCGACCCTTTTACTCTTCTCAACATGTAATATTTCCCGTCTGAGCAATCATAATCATCATCATCATCATAATCATCGTCATCGTCATCGTCATCGTCATCATCATCATCACCACCATCATCATAATCATAATCATCATCATCATCATCATCATCATCATCATCATCATCATCATCCTCATCATCATCATCATCANGGAAATGCCATGGTTTATGGTTAGTGTTATGACTTTTGTTGAATAATTGAATATTCGAACGCCCAATACATATATTTTCAAAAGCATTTCCAAACAAATTGTTGCAGTATTCGTTAATTCGAATATCACAAACGATTTCCACGGCCGTCGGCCCAGATAGGATCGTTGATTGTTTCCTCCCAAATAAAATTTTCAATATCAAGTTGTAAACGTTTGAATGAACAAGTTCACTCATTTATATTCGAAAAGGTTCTCATGTGGCATCTTTTACTTTCATTGTATTATCAAGGTGATGCAGCTGCACGACGAATGTTATTGGTCTCATTAAAAGGATATAAATGCCAAAGTAAAATGCACATGCAAAGACATGCTAAACAATAAATTGATTTATACATTTCAGTGTCGTAACGTAAATTGAGCGGCAAGAAACTATTATGTTATTTATTCATCTTCTGTTCATTATATCTCCAGAAACTAGTTAACTTGCACTAAATGTCTTAATAGGGATATAAAAAATGTTAAGCACTAATTTAAATACTTTTCTTTGATACCCACCACGTATTTTGATGACAACAGTTTCATGGTTGAACAATCAAAGTTATAGACACGTACAATGTATATTGATCGTCAAATCTAGCTTCGAATTATAACGAAATATTGCACACATGGTGTGATAATAAAATTACGATAAATAATCTTATTTTGGCAAGCCTTGGTTCATCTTTGAATATTTTGCTTATAAACATATATATTTACTATTACTGTGCATGAAATATGAGTAAATTCTTCAGCTTTTTCTCAACAATTCACAACATAATAATATAACTTATGATCTGAAAGAAGTTCTTCAATTTCTTGTTGATGCTGTTGGTTCGGAGTTTACAGTTATTCCGCGCATGAGGGGCTGCGTTATACGAGGAATTTCATCTGTGGATCATTAGACGATAATTCAGAGGTCAAAACTCGATTTCTCGTCCAATCACAATGGTTTAAGATCACTGAGTCGTTATCCAACCATGATCAGATTTTAGATTATTAAACACAATTGAAGAATGATGTGTTATCTTGTTATGTCATTAAATTGTAAAGTTGTATCCTGTATCTATGCTGATGGATCCAATAATATTATGGTAACATTTGATAATGCTGATCATATAATCTTTACTCCGTGTATTGTGCTATTTTACCCCATGGTGCTGAAGATATGATAGTGTAGGTGATTTCACCAAACTGGACATGCAATCAAAGTTCTGAAATTCTGCGCAGTGAACACTTTACACAACGGTTTATTTCTATAACATCAGCCTAAACAAGTGCTACTGCACATTACATTACAAAATAAAATAAAAACCGGAATTATGATTTTGGAGGCAATTTTAAACATGATATGTTTGCATCACTTTAATTATTATAAAACAACAACTAACATAGATTGTGTGTACTTGATTTTTGAAAAGACACATTAACGATGCCATTTAAATGTAGTTAAGTTATTTAATTTGTGATATTTTTTGTTATAAAAATTTAAGTTTAAAATGAAAATGTTTCAAGATCTTGGTACATCAAATAGAAACCTTCTTAGATACAATAATGAAACAAATCTGGTATACAGTAATTTGGACTATGAGAACAAGTGCTCTGTATTATTGAATACAGCTCTCATTATGATATAGGTGCTCAAATGTGTCATCAATGAGTGATGCTCGCAATTATGGCGTCAACAAAGTTTACTTGTAAAACAAATAGCACGTTCAGCGCACCATACTTGGGGAAACACCAACTACCATGTCAGACACTCAACCCCAAACGTTACAGACAAGCTCGGATAGTTCATAAGGACTTAAAGTTTTCTAAATTACTCAAATACGCCAGGTCACATTGATAAACAGCGGACACGAATCGTGATGATAATAAGGATTTACTTCGACTTATGACACCAATAACATTAAGCGCCTATTGGTTTTCTCAACGAAGTTTATAGAGCTCTCGAAATCTCTTGAAGATCGTTGAAGGCAAATAATACCCATGTTTGTTACAAGCTATGTCCCACTTTAATTTTAGTTTAAGTTACTCTGTTCGTCTTTTTTGAAGAACAAAATTATTGCCGATGTTTACAAACTGCAAAATATTAATTTGTATTCAATATGACAACACAGACTCAATGTTTTGTATTTCAATTTCAAGCATGTTGAATATTAATTATGTGTATGTTTAATCTTGTTTAATAGTGTTAATCAAGCATTTTCATTAGATATAAAAACCACTTAATATACAATGTACTTTTTGTCAACGTTGAAGTAATCGAGACGTCATTAGTTCTGAAAATGCTATCAGTTGTCG
This sequence comes from Dreissena rostriformis, assembly GCA_007657795.1. Lineage (NCBI taxonomy): Eukaryota > Metazoa > Mollusca > Bivalvia > Myida > Dreissenidae > Dreissena > Dreissena rostriformis. The sequence goes on along the minus strand of VMBQ01001642.1, from coordinate 143,839 downwards.
ATTCTTAATAAGTCATATGAGAGAACGGAAATCTTCCATATATGAGAAAAGGTGATTCTAATATACAAACCGGGTTTGCTTACTGTAAAACATTTAGGGTCACAAAACGATTTCTCATATAAACGTGTACCAACAATACAAGCTTTTGCTATTGTGGATTGCAAATTATTTTCTTTATACATTAATAGGTACAGTAAGCCATCGTTTTTATCTTGGTACGCCTTATAAGATATATTTATTTTCAGTCCCCGTTTGAGTTGTACATTATTTATAATTCATCTCCAATGCTCCAATATTGATAAAAGTACACACATAATATCTTTAGTATGCTGTATTCATATGAATGCAAAAATAGCTCATGTGCGTCAGACAACAGACAGATTTAGTTGACAAAGGTAATCTTGCGTTAACATTTTGTTATTTGATTTCTCCAGACCGGAAATGTAGCTAAGAAGTTTACCCCATGCAATAGTTGGCATGTAGTGACGTCGTGCAAATGACCAGTTTATTAACGAACGAAATTGGCCTAATACCACTAAGTGTTACACATGATGTGTCGCATACAACATAACTCTTGCCATTTACACAGAACCCCCACCACGTGAATAAGTTAATTAGCTCGTTTCGTTCACATAATCATGTGCTACTTCCTGCCATTTTCATCGCGTTCTGCAGTAATCACGGGTTGAAATTCTGAAAATATTAGCGGTAGCCTTAGCTATATTAGCAACAAAAAAGCAACGTCGATCGCAGCTTTCTGCAAATGGGTGTAAAAATATAAGACGTTTCATACTTTTGTCTCAAAAATGGTGTTGCAATAGAACGTTGTAGCCGAAAGTAACGTTTTTTAGTATATTAATACACATGTGTTTCAATCCAATTAACGTTTTTATTTTAAATTGTACTATTTCAATGTCCGAAGGAAAAAGGAGATACCAATACAAATGAACGACCCCTGATTTAATAACTTGGTTTAAATACATACTGATTATGTGTGTATTGACCGCTTAAATAAAGTCAAAATTCGAACGAATACAATTGTACTAAATAATTATGTTACGTTATGTGCGTTTGACAAAACAAAATTAGTTTAGGATTGCATATTTTATAATATATTGATAAAAAAGACACGACAAAATGCCATCATATAGGTTGCGATATATGCCAAACATCAAACACATCAAAGAACACAATTTTCAGAAATATTACAGCATAATAAGAAACATTAAGCAGCGATCTCAAAAATAAATTGTATACAGTGGAAATGATTATTACAAAACAAGCTATAAAACTGATCAGACAATACACAACTTAAGCAATTCAGTTCAATTAAATTAAGTTTCTTATTTTGAAATAAAAAAAAACAACCAACCTCAAACGACAACAAAACATACTACCGGTATTGTTTCAAAAAGTGAATACATCAATGATGTATTACCTTGCAACTATTGAACAGATGCAACCATTTACTACCATTCAAAAATGACTCCATAAAAACACAGAAAGCAATTTTAATCAGCAAATCTCTGTATTAGCTATCGTCTAATGTCACAATTAAATAAATGCATGTGGGAAAAGTCACGTGGTTGTCACGTGTCAAAGATAATAACAGGGATCGAACACGTGCTGTTTTCTGCAATTTACCTTGGAGCGATTTAAACATGTAAGGCTAATGGATTCTATAACACTTTTCGCTAATAAATTATCACGAAATAGCCTCCAATAGGTACTTCTTAAACATCTGTTGCAGACAAAACTACGTCAACGCCTCACCATTAAAATCGAATGGTTCTTTGTTTTCGCATACTAGTATACAAGTTCAAAGCAAATCTACTAATATAATGCAAACTACCAAAACAATCGATCGAATGTAGCAAGAAATATGTCTGTTATTGAGTACCCAATATCCCCGTTAATCCTCCAAATCAAAGGCGTAATTTAGTAGAGTGTATCCGTATGTCATTATTGCAGCAATTATTTCCAAACGGTTTCCCGCGACGGACTATTGTTTAGGTGGGTTATCGGTTATGGTTGTTTGATTAACAACTAGACGGCGCTCTCTTTTCGAATACAAGCAAATGGCGCGATTTACATTGTTGTTTCATATTGTGTGAAGCACTGTAAACGAAAATCTATCAATAATAGATCTTTGCTGTAAAGTACTGGGCGGTATTCTACTAAAAGTCAAATGTTTAAGCTGCAATTTTCAATTCTTTACGGGCTAGAGCGATTAAAAAAGACTATACATCAATAAATACTGGTATTTTCAAATAATACCACAAAATAGAACAATAGTAATGCTTATTGCATGCATCGTGTCTGTATGATAACAGTACAAGCAGTCTACCCAGAGTCAATAAATCAATAAGTATTCAAATAATCATTATAATTATTGCTAATGACACGTTAAGGGTTTAAATAGAAACACAGCGTGCGCCTTCTGGTACATAGGTACGAAAACGAGGCGACATTTTTAAAATTGCTGCAGACTGCATAAACACGCGCTCTATGCAGATACCATGCTATGCTACAAATGCCAAAGAAAACAGCCATCAAACCATCAGACCTTTGATGTTGGCTGTTGCGCAAACATGTTAACACAATTCGATGGTACGAGGTTAACCGCAGATAATCACATACACTAGGCAACATAACTATTTTATCTGTGTCACGGTAAACACGTAATTATGTCGTATCTTATATATTTTGATTGTGTTTCAGGTAAATACAACTAGAACGTTTTGTCATATACGTGACTTATACATCCGAAAAACTTTGAAAGCTATTTTAATGGCAAGAAACACATGGCTGTGTGGCCACCAGGGATGTTTAAATTGTCTTGTACATCTACACTCGATGGTGATGACATATTCGAAGTTTTTAATTGTATTCGTAAGGCGAAAATTCAGTGTCACACGTCAGTGCAATTATCTGGAATAGCACACTTGCTACCAAAAGTAATTGTCGAGAAAAGTTCTATCACATCGATAATAAGTCTGCAATGTTATAATCTCCGAAAGAACGACACATGTTAGAGAAATGTAACCCTGTCATCAGCGTTCATTATTTACCAACCCTCTCTGTCACAGACGTGCATTTCATGATTTATTTGCAAGTTGAAGAATATGCCCCGCGCATGTATCTGAAATGTGGAAAGTCTAGAACCTCTAGTTCACGATGATATAGAACCCCTATATGCTATGGAGAATTATTTCTGATAAATCAGAGACAGTTGTTGGGGTATTGTTTTGTACGAAGATTGTTCATTTTGTGACATTAATGGTTTAATGTTCATTTTTTGCTTCTCAGATATGTGGGTGTTTTAATTGTCTTAGATCGAAAGGGCAATATCTGTTGCGAAATTCAAATCAACAAAGTGAATTGTGAGACTTTTATGGGTTCCAAAATATTTACATGAAAAAGTCTTTTGCAGGTTTTTGGTGGATTGTTCTTTTCTTTACCTCTCCCAACATTTTTAGGTTGAAATAGTAGTACAAGTATTTGAAGTACTAGTAGGAGTAGTAGTAGTAAATAGTAGTAGCAGCAGCAGCAGTTGCAACAGAAGCAGTAGTGGTAGTAGTAGGAGAAGTAGAAGAAGATGTATTTGAAGTACTAGTAGGAGTGATGGTAGTAAATAGTAGCAGCAGCAGCAGTTGCAACAGAAGCAGTAGTGGTAGTAGGAGTAGAAGTAGTAGAATATGTATTTGAAGTACTAGTAGGAGTAGCAGTAGTAGTAAATAGTTGTAGCAGCAGCAGCAGTTGCTTCTTTGCAGCAGTAGCAGTAGTGGTAGTAGTACTAGAAGTAGTAGTAGATGTTGCTGTTATTGTTGTTGTTTTGTTGATTACGTTGTATCAACGTACACATAGATATTGTTATTTAAGAGCCTGAAAGTGTTTATTTAATTGCCTATGGTGTTCATATACATGTAAATATTATTAACCGTTTATTGTGAGGGTGAGCGAGCGAAAATAAAAGTCGATGATACCACTTCTTAAAAACAATGATCACATTGTTAAGGAAATTAAGCGGTCATTCATGTGATAAAAACAATCATTTTCCTCAATATATATGCAGTTTTCAAAAAATATACAAATTATAACACACTGCTGCAGCATCTAAAGTGAAAATATAAAAATTGTATTTGTCTTTTTGGAAAACAAAATATAATACATAATTAGGTTTCAATCTGTCAACTTTTGAATTGGTCACTATAGAAAAGTATATGCAACAATACCGTAATGCGGCACAGCGATGCAGAAATCATGATATTGTAACACGTTTTATATTCATCGCAATACGGAAAATAATTTCCAGTATTCACAGAATCCAACCCAAATTTCGTAGAAATTTGTACAATTTATTTTCGACAGATTCCCCATATTTCGACTTATGAATTAATTTCACTTGACTTGACTGGACTTGACGTAGATCACTCTAACTACCGGATAATATTACACTTAACAATGGGTCGGGCATGTTTTGAAACATCGGACGGATGGCTTACAGATGGGCCCGGCGTACGAACAACTGAGCTTTTAACTTATTTCTCATTGTGGATGATTTATGATTAATGACAGGGGTGTGTGAAACCTTTCAACGGGCTACAACTTATTTTGTTCATCGACGCTTCAGCCTCTCGGCTCATGACAGAGCGGACGACGGGTGAATGTTGTCCGAAGTACTCATGTGTCCGATCTCATTATGCCCGCCTATTTGATCTTGAATCGGGTAAAAAATGCAAGCTGTTTGCATTGTGAAACCCCAGCTGTTCAATTTGTTGCTCCCACGCGTTGCTCAGGTGTAAATTTTATCATGGGGTAGTGTTCTGTATAAAGCTACACGACTGGAAGATTGACAGGCGTCTTCGCGGTCAAGAGTAGGTTACGTAATACTAATTTTGTCTAACAACCGCCTTGCTCATTTGCGGTGACGACGGTGTTGTTATTACTAAACGACTTTTCGCATCATCGTGTTACTGTTGGTATTCCATCAATGGGGACTGTTGTCGACTCCACACCTTTGGGACTAACCATGAAAGAAAAGCGAATTTATTGCGATTTCATGCACGGATACAGATCTAAACAGAATTAATCTGTTTCCTATACTTTGTACTGAAAACCGTATTGTTGCGTGATATAAAGAATTAAACATTTCCGACTACCATTACTCATATATGAATGAATTTTTAAAGACTAATACCAATGTATATTATCGTTGAAGTATAATGTATACGAGCCGTACTCTGGAAACGGGGCTGAATGCATGCGCGTACATGCTAATCAGGGACGACACTTACCGCATATACTAGATTTTAGCTAAGAAGAGACTTCCATTGAACAAAACAACTACATAAAAGGCAGAAAGTTTCGTCTCTGATTAGCCTATGTGGACTGCACATGCTTATAATGGACGGCACTTTACGCACATGCGTTAAGCCCCGTTTTCCCAGTGCGAGGCTCCTATTTGTTTTTGAAACCAACAGTACGTCGTAGATGCGAGACTCATTATAACAATTATTTGGATGTTTTGGCACCCAATTAGGGTACAACAAGTCATGGCACTGGCATCTAGACAAAGGCAGATAACATCGCTGTCAAGGCTGCCATGTGGTCGGGGCTTTGGGGAGTCGGGTCGGTGCGTTTAGTCATTAGGTGGAATAGTTGTCGATGTTGATTTGAAAAATACAGGTATCATCGGGAATGGTTGTGTGCGTCGCTTTGGAAAAATAGTGATTTTGTCTGTTCAACGTTATTTACCAAGCTGGAAAAAAGATATTTAGGTTCTCATAACGCTAGCATTTCGTGCTGTTGTTGTTTTTATTAATGTTTAATTAAATAAAAGCTCGGAGCCAAAGTGCACCAATTATTGTATCAATGACTAAATCACAAATATCTCCCCATCCCGAGATTACGACTTACTTGTAAGTGCGATCTTAATATGCATGTCGACAGGTCTGCACAAATGGCATCAGCCCTGTTATCTCGGGCGAACCCATAAAAATGACAACGCGTCCAGACACAAAAATATGTTAAGTTAAACTCTTTTACCGAGTTTATATCTTAGTCATTTGTGAAAACATTAAGTATATAAGTACATAAATTATCAGATCATGCCAGGAGGATCATATACATGGGGTTTGAAATATTGAAAGTAGGGGTAAAACTTGCCTGTTTTTAAACATTGTTTCTTATATAAATTAGCTACATGTTAAGATGCATATTGACGTCATGAAGAACACATGATATATTAAGTGTGTTTAAGACATAACATTATTGTTTTGTTATGTTACATATAACAAAAAGGTAGATCATTTTAAGGAATAGTCTTTGAAAAAGTAGAAATCAAATATGTGAAGGTCGCCAATATACAATTGGCTGTTACCTTAAATACAAGGATACCATTTATAAAACAAACTTGACATGGCCTTTATAGGTGAAATGTGTTAGGCAATTATTGTGTTTTCGTGCATGTTTGATAAATATATCCACACAATAAGAAACTGTATACTTAAAACGTTTACCTACGTAACATGTTTCATCAATTAAGAGTTTAAAACTTACTTGATGGTTTGCGGGGGGAATCCCCACGTTGCATGAGCAACGCATGTTGAAGGTCACGTCTTCCTTAGCCTCAAAAATGTCTTCGTTGCTTTCTGGGATCCCCGGGAAAACTAAAAGACAGGTTAAAACATTATCTAGTGTTTTCCGGCTATTCGTATTAAACTAGAATATTTATGTGTGCATGTGGCAGGGAAAACATTGATGTTTACTAGAAATTCACTCTTTTGTTTGCAGGTTGGAGACTACGTGAACCGTTGACAGATGGCGGGAAACCCTCATGAACTGGAGAGAAGCCCGTAAAAAGATGGCCGAAAAATAGTGACCTTTGATTCGTGGCGAGTTCTTTCTTACATGTCGCATGACCTATCTGTTTTATTGCTTAAATCATTGCGGCTTGAGATGTTATTTAAAAAAGGTAGGTTTAGGGGGGTCTCTATGCGCATAGGTTTTACTTATTTGTTGTTAAGGTTATTGCTTTTACATTGATTTTGTGTAGGAAATCTTTTAGTTTATTGTGACCTCTGATGACATATATGCGTCTACCTCCGATTCGAGTAGCTTTTTGCAATTTAATTCACCACGCAGCGGTTCTGCCCAACATCTGAAAACTTCAGACCATCGATGGTCATAGTGAACGTGTAGCTCTTGTCCTGGACCAGACTAAAGTCTAGCTTCGCGAGATTCTGAAATACTGCATACAAGTATATATAGTCCTTGTGTGCCTGGGGCAACATAAATGGTTATGAAGTTCTTTCGCGCCCGAGGCTACATACAGGTTTATGAAGTTCTTTCGCGCCCGAGGCTACATACAAGTTTATAAATTTCTTTCGCGCCCGAGGCTACATACAAGTTTATGAAATAAGTCTAGGCCTGAGGATACATGAAAGTTTAGCAAATTGTTTCACACCTGAGGCTACATACAAGTTCATAAATATAAAGTCATTACGCGCCTGAGGCTACATACAAGTTTATGANCAGCATCCAGAAACAATAGCAGAGCAATATTTGTCAGCGGAAACTTGTTGTTACATACCAAATGGATAAAGTTACAAAAGTCATAGCATACATTTGCCGAGTGTAATTTTTGAAGAAAACCTGGTAATAGCTGTGTCACTTTTTCAGTCATGTTTTCTAAACTGCTATTTTGAAATAATTTCCTTCTTGATGACCTTGCTCTTTTGGTTTTTAGTTTCTGTGGAGCATTTACAAGATTGTCATGAAAGGCTGGGCGGCACTGATCATTTGGTGTCTCTATGACAGACGTCGAACTGGTACATGCCGGTTGACGGTCGCCTGGAGATGCGCTGGTATCATCTTCAGCACCGAGAGGAAAAAGTCTCCTTTTCTTGTTCTTTGGCTTGCTCAAACATAAATTTGAACGTCTCTTCCTTCTGAAAGAAAAAAGATCGGAATAAAGCGGTGCCAAAAATGATAAAGATGCGGTGCTTTTACGGACATTGTTGAGCATATTTCTATAATGTCAGTGTTGAGCGGTGCATACTTGCTAACACGTGTAAATGTAAAAATCACAGTTATATTCAATCAAGCATGCCATAATGTATTGTAAATTGATTCTTCTACCATAAAATACCGTCTAACAAAAACAATCTTTCATTAAAAGGGTTTAAAATCTGCAAAAATACGATTTTTCGCTTTCACGACATGCTCAAACTGTTTTCACTATTTTGAAGTTAATAGCGACTCAATTTTGATGAGGTAAACGGCAATTAGATGTAAAATATATACTTCGTTGGATGGAATATCATTTAATTACCAACTTACCTTCTTTTCTCGTTTTTGTTAATTTGATTTCGGGACTCGCCAAAAAGTTTGCGGCCATGTTTTTGACAGAAGGATACGGAGCTTTTGTCAGAAGTATAAAATTTCGACGGTGAGCGGAATAGTTGTGGTAATCGCCCTATCACCGTGTATAATATCACAGGACAATCAAACAATCAACAATACACGTGTCGTAACCGCGAAAGCGTGATTACCTTGCTTCGTGGTAAAGATATTTTCAAATATACGGGTATTGAACTAGAAAAAAAGAAACAGAAAAAAGGTCTTTGCCGAAATTAAATTTTTGCCGAAAATATTGGGGCGGCGGTAGCCGCCCCTGCCGCACCAGCTCCGACGCCCCACCCGTAGTATGCTCCAGCGCTCCTACCGAATAAACTTATTGGAGGCTAACGTGAATATATATAAAAGAAACTTCCGTTGCGAGTTAATATTTACCGCTTTGATTTGTATTAGAATAAGCAATATACATATATTGATTGAGCTTAAGGTTTGAAAATATTTTAACAAAACTAAATATCGATTTTCGGCGTACTTACTATATTAAAGTTTTTGCAAATAAAACCATCAGGAAATGTTCCTGAGAACTGCATTAATCTTGCATAAAACACAATTGTATCGTCCACGGAACGCGCAGGAATAATTAATATTAATTATATAATATTTATCCACTTATGGAATAAGTGAATGCCGGTGATTGTGCGACTTATGGAAATACCTCGATAAACTGGTTGCCATGGTAATCTAAACGCTTTAACATACGCGCTGATTACAGATTTTGTAGACTAATTAAGGAACAAACCGGCGCGACATGTTTCAAATGATACGGCATGCGCTCACACAGAATGCAGTTGATAAGTTCTAATTTGATAATGGCGGGCTGCTGATTAGAAGCAACGGGTTGCATGTCATAATAAAGTGACTCTATCACAGTGGTTTAAACCGAAGGTCACGTGGCCATCTAACATAATATGAAGATGTGTAATGTCGAGCCGACTTTTGCTTCTTACAGTTTATCGCTTTGACACAAAGCTTTCTTAACGTTTCTTTATTAACGAATAAGAACAGCTCTGTTTTAATATGATTGGACCATACATAGTTCGGTAATGCTTTTATGAATACGCATGTAAGCAATGTTTTGACATTTTACATTTTGACCATCTGACTAGAAATAATTCTTATTATTAGCAAAAAATGATCGACTTTATATAGCCGTTATCAATTCAAAAACAGAAAAACAAACATGTTTTCAATACTAAAAGTTCGATGTTATGCTAAACTTATTTAATTGCCATTTGTAAAATGAAGTTTAAAAAAAGATATCCGTCTGCAAAGCTTAAAGTACTGAAATGTTTGGGTTCGTTTCCAGACAATAATCTTTATTAACGGCTTTCAAAACAAACCTCATCAGTAAGTAGTACATTCGTAGCCAATTGGTTGTCCATTACTTGTTCCATGCGAAAGAAATGTCAGAGAAATGTCAGAACGCATTTCTCACAATTTCATGCAATTATCTCCTTGAAAGGTCTTTTGAAATCCGACTCTGCTAGGAAAAGATTATGTCTGTACCCGCATAAGGTCTTAATGGTTATCGTTTAATTGGGCGTAATCGCGTGTTACGGACATGGAACAAAACAGTGTTCAAAGATTTGTTTTCGTTTTCTTGAAAATGCGAACAAACCTTAAATAGTTCTAATGATCTAAAAATTAAAATAGCAGGAACAAAAAGTTTTTAAAAATACAACATGTTTGCCATTTGCGGCATTCAAACTCGGGACCACATGTATTTTATAAATTATCGATGAGAAAGTTACATTCACTTTATTATTTTATCAACTTCGAGTGTTGATTTTGTACGCATACGAAACGATAGTTTTGATGTTGTTTTTATGAGTGTTATGTTGTTTGTATAAATATATGTTGTACATTCTTTTTAAATATTTGACTTTTTATAATTCTACCAATCTGTGGATGATGAAGTAATTAATACTATTCAATCAACTAATTCAATCCAACATTCTTATTAATAATTAACATTCAACTGTCAAATCAATCATTATATATGAAAATACTAGAGATCGTTTTCATCACGTTGCGACGGAAATAATTACTTTCGAAATGATTCACCGAAGTACCGTGCGTTATAAATGATCTGTAAAAATGACCATATGCCCTGGCGAAATACGAGATCGATGGGGTGTGATCGATGGAAAGTGGTCGTGATAAGGTGCTATCTAATCTATAATGTTCGGCGTGAAATCCGGTCATAGTGACACAGTTATTGAAATTTGAATTTCGATGTGACCTGTTCACGTACATGTATCGTTACTCCACTATTTACTTCGATGTATTTCATTTTGTAATCGTTCTCAAAAATTATATTTAAATCCTTACATTTTCAAAACTATTGACAATTCATTAGTCATNCGGCTGCAAGACCTGGACGCTTCACGCAGACACAGAGCGCAGGATACAGGCATTTGAACATAAATGTCACCGAATACTGCTCCGCATCTCCTACACGGAGCACGGGACCAACGAGTACGTCCGGAACATGACTGCAACACTTGTTGGTCCACAACAGCCCCTCATGGCGACGGTCAAACGACGAAAGCTGGCTTGGTTTGGACACATCACCAGACACGCCTCTCTGTTCAAGACTGTTCTCCGGGGCACGCTAGTGGAAGATAGACGTCGCGGCCGTCTGAGGAAAAGCTGGATGGACAATGTAAAAAAGTGGACATCCCTTCCCATGGATAAAATACTCTCAGCAGCACACAACAGACCTGACTGGAGGAGGATTTCTGTATCGTCGTCCCTCATTTCCCCCCAACGGCCAAACCGGTCAAGAGATTGATCATGATGATGATGATGATGATATCTTAGTAGATAGACCGTATTAAAAACTAGTAGTTATTTCAAAGGTGTATAACTCGAATGTTCATAATTATCCCAATGACGGACATGTGTTTCAAGCAACCAGACAGTCCTTATATGTTAACAGGATTATTAAAACGTGAGAAGCGATTTAAAAAACACGAATGTGTTTACATTATGACTAAAGTGGATTTCTGGATATCACAAAGAATGAAACGTTTGTTTTTGTTTCAAAACTACTTCAACACACGAACAATAGCATTCTGCTGAAAACGATATAACGACATGTATCTAATACCAGGCTTAGCTAGCATTACGCTGTGATGTTCCAATGTAGTCCAAAATGCGATTTTTGCAGGAGAAACACTCTTCCATTATCTTTTATTCTGACAAAACCAGGTATAGAAGTACCGCCCCGGGAAATAAACGGCCCGGACCAAAAGCAACCCATATGTTGAACGGGTATCAAAAAGCAATAAATAATTTACTAGCGCTATGGAAAGCCGGCTTGATCGAGAAGAGATATTTTTTTTAAATGAACGCTTGATATCGGATTAGAAAATGTTTAGAAGTGACCTGAAAGAATATAGTGTGTCTGGACTTTTAAATATGGAAACAGAAGCTATTCCGATGAATTATAAATCATGTGATTCATTTAATAGTTTTTAAAAAGCGAAAAAAAATCTTTTATTTTAAGATAATGTTGAAGATTTGCCTGTATTTAGAATAATTTACATATTGTGGGATTTTCATGCAGTTTTGATCATTTTTTATATTAACAAATCATCATATTTAGATATCGATCAGGTTGACGTTGACGACCAAGCTGATGATGATTTCGACGAAGATGACGACAATAAAAAAATGGTTATGAAAAAAGACGATGATGGCGAGCATCAAAGGAAGAGGAGATGTTGCTGTTGTTGTTGTTGATGATTATGGTGATGAAAAGGAGGCTGAAGAGGACGATGATGATGACGAAGAGTATTATTATTACGGTGGTGGTTGTGGATTGGACCATTGCAGCGACACATCCATTGACTGCTTCAGATTTATGACAGTATTCATGTGCAAAGCACGTAGCACGAAACGCAAGAGCATTATTGTCGACCTCGGGTTCTTATTCTATTGACTGGTTCCCTCGATACCAAGTGTATTGCCGAGCTTTATACGCTGACAGCCGTATGGTTCCCTATAGAACTTGGGTACGTGACAATTGGTCAAATGTAAAAATTGTCCACATAAATCAGTTCCAAGTCTTTCACAGATTCGCTGTCACACAACATTACCTTTCGTGGTTCTCGTCAACATTTATTTATGGCTATTCTGGGACAAAGTGATAATAGTTCCTCCCTTCGATTTAAGTTACTCAGTCAAATGTAAATGGAACATGGTCTGCACAAATAGCCTATGCAGTCTTCAAGTATCGTTTTACTAGCCTATTTAACATAGAAAATGGTTCCTTAAGTGTATTACCTAACACGCTCCTCACGCTCGACAGCACCGAGAAAATTACTTTCACCAGCAGTTTTTGCCACGGGAAATAATAAATGTTTATACACGCTTGTATATGTGTACCGTCCGGTTCTCTTGTTAGTTCCTTTATTGCAGCTATTTTGTATTTGTAACCTTCATAATTATACTTCATAATTATATAACTACGTGACTTTTTTCTCTTGCATTATAACAAAAAATATACAATAATCGCTTAGAACAAAAAATGGCGTATAAATCAATCGTTTCCATTAATACAAATCAAGCTGGTCATGAAATTAAGAACTTCCTACAAAACAGTCTATTGCACGACGGTTACATTACATTCATAAATGTGAGAGCATGGAACAACAACTCTGTGTAGATATTGCAAAACAGTATATAGATGGCGAGCGCTGCTTTACATTTATTTCCAAATCATTCACGCACAATACTGACTGGAGCCGAGCTGCAAGGCATCAATATCAGATTAGAACACAAAACAACAACTGTTTTGGTTATATTAATTAAATGTGTTGGTAGCTTTATCATGCTTAAGTAATTATATAAATTTTTACTTTCGAGTCATTATTTTATTTTTACATTCGCGAATTCATATTTATTTTCACATTCGAGAAATTATATGTATTGTCATGGTTATGTATTGATTATTACTGTGCATCCTTAAAGGAAATGCCATGGTTTATGGTTAGTGTTATGACTTTTGTTGAATAATTGAATATTCGAACGCCCAATACATATATTTTCAAAAGCATTTCCAAACAAATTGTTGCAGTATTCGTTAATTCGAATATCACAAACGATTTCCACGGCCGTCGGCCCAGATAGGATCGTTGATTGTTTCCTCCCAAATAAAATTTTCAATATCAAGTTGTAAACGTTTGAATGAACAAGTTCACTCATTTATATTCGAAAAGGTTCTCATGTGGCATCTTTTACTTTCATTGTATTATCAAGGTGATGCAGCTGCACGACGAATGTTATTGGTCTCATTAAAAGGATATAAATGCCAAAGTAAAATGCACATGCAAAGACATGCTAAACAATAAATTGATTTATACATTTCAGTGTCGTAACGTAAATTGAGCGGCAAGAAACTATTATGTTATTTATTCATCTTCTGTTCATTATATCTCCAGAAACTAGTTAACTTGCACTAAATGTCTTAATAGGGATATAAAAAATGTTAAGCACTAATTTAAATACTTTTCTTTGATACCCACCACGTATTTTGATGACAACAGTTTCATGGTTGAACAATCAAAGTTATAGACACGTACAATGTATATTGATCGTCAAATCTAGCTTCGAATTATAACGAAATATTGCACACATGGTGTGATAATAAAATTACGATAAATAATCTTATTTTGGCAAGCCTTGGTTCATCTTTGAATATTTTGCTTATAAACATATATATTTACTATTACTGTGCATGAAATATGAGTAAATTCTTCAGCTTTTTCTCAACAATTCACAACATAATAATATAACTTATGATCTGAAAGAAGTTCTTCAATTTCTTGTTGATGCTGTTGGTTCGGAGTTTACAGTTATTCCGCGCATGAGGGGCTGCGTTATACGAGGAATTTCATCTGTGGATCATTAGACGATAATTCAGAGGTCAAAACTCGATTTCTCGTCCAATCACAATGGTTTAAGATCACTGAGTCGTTATCCAACCATGATCAGATTTTAGATTATTAAACACAATTGAAGAATGATGTGTTATCTTGTTATGTCATTAAATTGTAAAGTTGTATCCTGTATCTATGCTGATGGATCCAATAATATTATGGTAACATTTGATAATGCTGATCATATAATCTTTACTCCGTGTATTGTGCTATTTTACCCCATGGTGCTGAAGATATGATAGTGTAGGTGATTTCACCAAACTGGACATGCAATCAAAGTTCTGAAATTCTGCGCAGTGAACACTTTACACAACGGTTTATTTCTATAACATCAGCCTAAACAAGTGCTACTGCACATTACATTACAAAATAAAATAAAAACCGGAATTATGATTTTGGAGGCAATTTTAAACATGATATGTTTGCATCACTTTAATTATTATAAAACAACAACTAACATAGATTGTGTGTACTTGATTTTTGAAAAGACACATTAACGATGCCATTTAAATGTAGTTAAGTTATTTAATTGGTGATATGTTTTGTTATACAATTTTAAGTTTAAAATGAACATGTTTCAAGATCTTGGTAAATCAAATAAAAACTTTCTTATATTCAAGCAATACAATAATGAAACAAATCTGGTATACAGTAGTTTGGACTATGAGAACTAGAGCTCTGTATTATTGAATACAGCTCTCATTATGATATAGGTGCTCAATTGTGTCATCAATGAGTGATGCTCGCAATTATGGCGTCAACAAAGTTTACTTGTAAAACAAATAGCACGTTCAGCGCACCATACATGGGAAAACACCAACTACCATGTCAGACACTCATCCCCAAACGTTACCGACAAGCTCGGATAGTTCATAAGGACTTAAAGTTTTCTAAATTACTCAAATACGCCAGGTCACAACGATAAACAGCGGATACGAATCGTGATGATAATAAGGATTTACTTCGACTTATGACACCAATAACATTAAGCGCCTATTGGATTTCTCAACGAAGTTTATAGAGCTCTCGAAATCTCTTGAAGATCGTTGAAGGCAAATAATACCCATGTTTGTTACAAGCTATGTCCCACTTAAATTTTAGTTTAAGTTACTCTGTTCGTCATTTTTGAAGAACAAAATTATTGCCGATGTTTACAAACTGCAAAATATTAATTTATATTCAATATTATAACACAGATTCAATGTTTTGTATTTCAATTTCAAGCATGTTGAATATTAAATGTGTGTATGTTCAATCTTGTTTAATAGTGTTAATCAAGCATTTTCATTAGATATAAAAACTACTTAATATACAATGTACTTTTTGTCAACGTTGAAGTAATCGAGACGTCATTAGTTCTGAAAATGCTATCAGTTGTCGATTCTTAATAAGTCATATGAGAGAACGGAAATCTTCCATATATGAGAAAAGGTGATTCTAATATACAAACCGGGTTTGCTTACTGTAAAACATTTAGGGTCACAAAACGATTTCTCATATAAACGTGTACCAACAATACAAGCTTTTGCTATTGTGGATTGCAAATTATTTTCTTTATACATTAATAGGTACAGTAAGCCATCGTTTTTATCTTGGTACGCCTTATAAGATATATTTATTTTCAGTCCCCGTTTGAGTTGTACATTATTTATAATTCATCTCCAATGCTCCAATATTGATAAAAGCACACACATAATATCTTTGGTATGCTGTATTCATATGAATGCAAAAATAGCTCATGTGCGTCAGACAACAGACAGATTTAGTTGGCAAAGGTAATCTTGCGTTGACATTTTGTTATTTGATTTCTCCAGAACGGAATTGTAGCTAAGAAGTTTACCCCATGCAATAGTTGGCATGTAGTGACGTCGTGTAAATGACCAGTTTATTAACGAACGAAATTGGCCTAATACCACTAAGTGTTACACATGATGTGTCGCATACAATATAACTCTTGCCATTTACACAGAACCCCCACCACGTGAATAAGTTAATTAGCTCGTTTCATACACATAATCATGTGCTACTTCCTGTCATTTTCATCGCGTTCTGCAGTAATCACGGGTTGAAATTCTAAAAATATTAGCGGATGCCTTGGCTATATTAGCAACAAAAAAACAACGTCGATCGCAGCTTTCTGCAAAGGGGTGTAAAAATATAAGACGTTTCATACTTTTGTCTAAAAAATGGTGTTGCAATAGAACGTTGTAGCCGAAAGTAACGTTTTTTTTGTATTTTAATACACATGTGTTGCAATCCAATTAACGTTTTTATTTTAAATTGTAACATTTCAATGTCCGAAGGAAAAAGGAGATACCAATACAAATGAACGACCCCTGATTTAATAACTTGGTTTAAATACATACTGATTATGTGTGTATTGACTGCTTAAATCAAGTACAAATTCGAACGAATACAATTATACTCAATAATTATGTTACGTTATGTGCGTTTGACAAACCAAAATTAGTTTAGGATTGCATATTATATAATATATTGATAAAAAAGACACTACAAAATGCTTCCATATAGGTTGCGATATATGCCAAACATTAAACACATCAAAGAACACAATTTCCATAAATATTACAGCAAAATAACAAATATTAAGCAGCGATATTAAAAATAAATTGTATACAGTGGAAATGATTATTACAAAACAATCTATAACACTGATCAGACAATACACAACTTAAGCAATTCAGTTCAATTAAATTAAGTTTCTTATTTGAAATAAAAAACAACCAACCTCAAACGACAACAAAACATACTACCGGTATGTTTCAAAAAGTGAAGACATCAATGATGGATAACCTTGCAACTATTGAACAGATGCAACCATTTTTACCATTCAAAAAGGACTCCATACAAAATCAGAAAGCAATTTTAATCAGCAAATCTCTGTATTCGCAATCGTCTAATGTCATAATTAAATAAATGCATTTGGGAAAAGTCACGTGGTTGTCACGTATCAAAGATAATAGCAGGGATCGAACACGTGCTGTTTTATGCAGTTTACCTTGCAGCGATTTAAACAATTAAGGCTAATGGATTCTATAACACTGAAATGTTCGCTTTTTTGATGTTTGAATATAAACTTATTTAGACCAAGTTTGATTGTTGAGTCTATTAAAGTTAGAATATCAATCTTCGACATGCAATTCTTAAAATAACATCAATGTCATTAATTAGCATCCTTTTAAAAAATATGTGTCAAACTTTAGCTTCGTGTCTACCAGGTTACCAGGTTACCAGGTATAGCAGTAACCCTTATCGCAACAGACAAATGTAGGACCTCTTAGGAGAAGACCCTTATTGGGTTTAACGCTCCAAACGTAATCCACGAATAAAAACTGTTATTGTACGATTCAAAGAGTGCACATTGCAATGATGGGAAGACTTTTGGATGCAACATGTTAAGAAAATTGCTTTTTTACAATATATATATATATATATTTTAGCGATTAACATGCTTTTGCGTTCTAAATTTGCAATTTAATTTGCAACTAATATTAATGATAAACATCATAACAAAATCGCTACAAAACTTCAACTACCCTACTTACTATTCGCTTGACCCATTTTCTCGCCCTTCACAAATGCATGCGATTTTTCCTGTGAGGGGGCTCAATTAGTGAAAGTGATCAATGGGCTCTCCAGAGAATATCTTCTAACCGACAAGCTTTGGCGGCTTTTAACGCGTTCCGTATCGCTATACAATAGTCCATTGTTATCTAACACACCTTTGTAACAGTTTGTGGATGGTGTTGTGATTGGCTTGCTATGTCCTTTTAAGTGGCTCTTAGTTATGATGATGATTTAAATGTTTATATACTGAATATTCATATGATTAGCCGATATGAACATGTCTGAAACTCTGTTCCGTGCTTTATGTCTGGAGAAA
The DNA here is from genome assembly GCA_007657795.1 of Dreissena rostriformis. Lineage (NCBI taxonomy): Eukaryota > Metazoa > Mollusca > Bivalvia > Myida > Dreissenidae > Dreissena > Dreissena rostriformis. The sequence goes on along the minus strand of VMBQ01001642.1, from coordinate 125,569 downwards.
AGAAATGATAGGGATATAAATAAAAATAAAAATATGTCATAGTGTATAACACAATATTGTGCATATAAAAATGTGTTTGAAAGGGATTACTGGTAAGTCTTTTGAAACATGTATTGCTGTAAATACAGAAAGACAATCTGTCAGATAGTAAAACAGAATAGGTTTTATTACTCGAATATTTTAACATTCAAATATTTGTTGCCATAGTATAGAATCTTCATTACTCGCAGAAGAAATGCTCACTATACCCCAGACGCATCCGCGTGTCAACAAGTCTGATAATACACTTGATAACAGAAAAGCCTATTACGACACTGCTTTCGTTAACTTCCTGCAACGTAGGGAATAAAACGCTTTTCGAAGCATGTTATTCTCATTAATCGGCCAACAACAAAGGGCACGAATAGCTAAAATACTTCGCCAGTTTACCGATGCAAGACAGAGCACAATGTAGCCGATAATTTGTTAAGCTAACGGTATACATGCAACACAATTAATTCCATGAAAACACTTGAACGATTACTGGGTATAATATAACATAACAGGTGCACTGGGAATATGGAAAAAAAGCGAAATAACAGGGATCTGTTTGCTGCTCCATGTTGTTTGTACCACCAGTCCTTTGACAATCTGGCAATTTAACACTTGTGCGCGGTATAAAAAATCCAAATTCATATTCATTTTCTTATCATAACTTGGTTGTGTACACTATTGACAGAAGCATTTGTTAGCGTGAACCCGTGTATTGGAATATCGTGCCCCAATGTTAACTTTATAAGCTACACAAATCTAACAATCGCAATACCGACATGTATCCATGCATCGGATCGTTCCGGCCTGATCAAGGATCAATACTACTCGAGTTAGGGAATTAACAATATTGTTTTCAATGAGAATTTGAAATACAACTCTAGTTACCACCAAGGTATATAGAAACTATCGAGTATAACAATGAGGTACCGATTTCGATTGTCCTGTGAACAATTGCACTGGAGAAATACAACTCATTCGAACGAGTTTACATTTCTGTATTAACACAATGCGAATAAGCGATAAAATATTCAAGTTCAATAACGCCACGGATTTCCATGTTTACGCTAATTAATTATCACGAAATAGCCTCCAAAAGGTACTTCTTAAACATCTGTTGCTTCGACACACGTATGTACTGTTGTGTGAACAATATTGCGTAAGCATATAAAAGCATTCACCACCTAGTGTCATAATATGGCGATAGTCTCTTACTTCATTCCGAATAAACTTGGAACGACACAAGCTAGGTTATGTAATTGGACAGGTGGGTCAAATGTGAAGTGGCGAATGTGATTATTGACGATAATGCTGAACTTGATAAAGACTACAATAGATATTACTGTATCACTACACTGGATGTGTTATTACTATTTTACCACATGTGTAGCTAGTTTGATTTTCATAATATTTTAACATCTGCTATTGCTGCGACTTCCATTATATCCTGCTCATATTCTACATTTAATACCACCATCATCAACAACGCAGTCATCATCATCATTATCGTACAAACAATGCCGCGAAAAATCTACTAGTATCCCGGTTAATTGTTTCCGATAGTTTATGTATATAAATATTGTAAACACTAGTTTAGTTATACACGCATTTACTATGATAGTTATTTTTTAATTATATAAGTGTGGGTAGTTTAATGGCTATACACTCTTCCGTACAAAGTGCACCGTGTTCAACGACATATGACCTTTTAATATTCATAAGCCGATCTGTGCAGCCTAATTGAATTTTACGCAAATTACCAAATAATCAAATAATATTACAAGTAGAAATCTGTCTAATGTTGACTAAGTACATGAAATGCAATTAAGAAGCCACATCGCGTTGCATGTTTAATATAGTGAATACCGTTTTCATAATTCAAAATGGTGATTATTTATTTTCAATATGTTTTGCCGCACTATTTCATCAGCTTCAGCTTACTGGTTATTCGAACACGCGCAACATTTAATTAGAAACACAATGGAAAAGGAATTAAAGAAACTGAATGAATGCGTCCGTAGATTTTGTTCAGTGAGTATGCATAATATGACATACATTGTATGATATATTTCAAGCTTATTACCAAATAATCCAATAATATTACAAATAGAAATCTGGTCTAATTTTGACAAGGTACATTTAATGTAATTAAGAAGCCACGTCGCATTGCATCTTTAATCTAGCGAATACTGAAGTAAATTGTGAGACTTTTATGGGTTCCAAAATATTTACATGAAAAAGTCTTTTGCAGGTTTCGGTGGATTTTTCTTTTCTTTACATCTCCCAACCTTTTTAGGTTGAAATAGTAGTACATGTATTTGAAGTACTAGTAGGAGTAGTAGTAGTAAATAGTAGTAGCAGCAGCAGCAGTTGCAACAGAAGCAGTAGTGGTAGTAGTAGTAGTAGAAGTAGTAGAAGATGTATTTGAAGTACAAGTAGGAGTAGTGGTAGTTAATATTAGCAGCAGCAGCAGTTGCAACAGAAGCAGTAGTGGAAGTAGGAGTAGAAGTAGTAGAATATGTATTTGAAGTACTAGTAGGAGTAGAAATAGAAAATAGTAGTAGCAGCAGCAGCAGTTGCTGCTTTGCAGCAGTAGCAGTAGTGGTAGTAGTAGTAGAAGTAGTAGTAGATGTTGCTGCTATTGTTGTTGTTTTGTTGATGACGTTGTATCAACGTACACATGGATATTGTTATTTAAGAGCCTGAAAGTGTTCATTTAATTGACTATGGTGTTCATATACATGTAAATATTATTAACCGTTTAATGTGTGGGTGAGCGAGCGAAAATGAAAGTCGATGATACCACTTATTAAAAACAATGATCACATTGTTAAGGAAATTAAGCGGTCATTCGTGTGATAAAAACAATTATTTTCCTCAATGGATATGCTGTTTTCAAAAAAATATACAAATAATAAGACACTACTGCAGCATCAAAAGTGAAAATATAAAAATTGTATTTGTCTTTTTGGAAAACAAAATATAAAACATAATTAGGTTTCAATCTGTCAACTTTTGAATTTGTCACTATAGAAAAATATGCAACAATACCGTAATGCGGCACAGCGATGCAGAAATCATGATATTGTAACACATTTTATATTCATCGCAATACGGAAAATAATGTCCAGTATTCACAGAATCCAACCCAAATTTCGTAGAAATTTGTACAATTTATTTTCGACAGATTCCCCATATTTTGACTTATGAATTAATTTCACTTGACTTGACTGGACTTGACGTAGATCACTCTAACTGCTGAATAATATTACACTAAACAATGGGTCGGGCATGTTTTGGAACATCGGACGGATGGCTTACAGATGGGCGCGGCGTACGTACAAACGAGCTTTTAACTTATTTCTCATTAAGGATGATTTACGATTAATGACAGGGGTGTGTGAAACCTTTAAACGGACTACAACTTATTTTTTTCATGAATGCCTCAGCCTCACGGCTCATGACAGAGCGGACGCAGGGTGAATGTTGTCCGAGGTACTCATGTGTCCGATCTCATTATGCCCGTCTATTTGATCTTGAATCGGGTAAAGAATGCGAGCTGTTTGCATTGTGAAACCCCAGCTGTTCAATTTGTTGCTCCCACGCGTTGCTCAGGTGTGAATTTTATCAGGGGGTAGTGTTCTGTTTAAAGCTACACGACTGGAAGATTGACAGGCGTCCTCGCGGTCAAGAGTAGGTTACGCAATACTAATTTTGTCTAACAACCGCCTTGCTCATTTGCGATGACGACGGTGTTGTTATTACTAAACGACTTTTCGCATCATCGTGTTACTGTTGGTATTCCATCAATGGGGACTGTTGTCGACTCCACACCTTTGGGACTAACCATGAAAGGAAAGCGAATTAATTGCGATTTAATGCACGGATACAGATTTAAACAGAATTAATCTGTTTCCTATACTTTGTACTGAAAACCGTCTTGTTGCGTGATATAAAGAATTAAACATTTCCGACTACCATTTATGAATGAATTTTGTAAAGACTAATACCAATGTATATTATCGTTGAAGTATAATATATACGAGCCGTACTCTGGAAAACGGGGCTGAACGCATGCGCGTACATGCTAATCAGGGACGACACTTACCGCATATACTAGATTTTCGCTAAGAAGAGACTTCCATTAAACAAAACAACTACATAAAAGGCGGAAAGTTTCGTCTCTGATTAGCCTATGCGGACTGCACATGCTAATAATGGACGGCACTTTACGCACATGCGTTAAGCCCCGTTTTCCCAGTGCGAGTCTCCTATTTGTTTTTGACACCAACAGTACGTCGTGGATGCGAGACTCATTATAACAATTTTTTTGATGTTTTTGGCAACCAATTAGGGTACAACAAGTCATGGCACTGGCATCTTGACAAAGGCAGATAACATCGCTGTCAAGGCTGTCATGTGGTCGGGGCTTTGGGGAGTCGGGTCGGTGCGTTTAGTCATAAGGTGGAATAGTTGTCGATGTTGATTTGAAAAATACAGGTATCATCGGGAATGGCGGTGTGCGTCGCTTTGGAAAAATAGTGATTTTGTCTGTACAACGTTATTTACCAAGCTGAAAAAAGATATTTAGGTTCTCATAACGCTAGCATTTCGTGCTGTAGTTGTTTTTATTAATGTTTAATTAAATAAAAGCTCGGAGCCAAAGTGCACTAATTATTTTATCAATGACTAAATCACAAATATCTCCCCATCCCGAAGTTACGACTTACTTTGTAAGTGCGAACTTAATTTGCATGTCGACAGGTATGCACAAATGGCATGAGCCCGTTATCTCGGGCGAACCCATAAAAATGATATCGCGTCCAGACAAACAAATATGTTAAGTTTAACTCTTTTACCGAGTGTATATCTTAGTCAGTCGTGAACACATTCAGTATATACATGAAATATTGAAAGTAGGGGTAAAACTTGCCTGTTTTTAAACATTGTTTCTTATATAAATTAGCTTCATGTTTAGATGTAGTATGCATATTGACGTCATGAAGAGCACATGCTATATTAAATGTGTTTAAGACATAACATTATTGTTTTTTGTTATGTTACATATAACAAAAAGGTATATCATTTTAAGGAATAGTCGTTGAAAAAGTAGAAATCAAACATGTGAAGGTCGCCAAAATACAATCGGCTGTTACATTAAATACAAGGATACCATTTTTAAAACAAACTTGAAATGGCCTTTATAGGTGAAATGTGTTAGGCAATTATTGTGTTTTCGTGCATGTTTGATAAATATATCCACATAATAAGAAACTGTATACTTAAAACGTTTACCTACGTAACACGTTCCACCAATTAATTCAACTCAATTGAAAAACAACTAAATTACAAGTGCTACAACATTTCATTCGTTTATAAAGCATTATTCAGAGCATTCTGTTAAACTGATCAAGTAATGTCTTATTCAGAAATTTTTTCTTAAACATTACCATGAATTAATGTTCATCTGGAGTCCAGTATAAAAACATAAACCAAAACTCAAAGTACAATCATCATGTATAGTACCATTCAAAAGAGATTACAGTCAATAACATTAATGCCATTGAATTTTCATGAGGGTCAGTTTGGTTAATAACCCCCAAAACTCCCTAGGAACTCCCTCGGTGACCCCAGAAACCCTTATATCATGAGTCCAGGCCACGAGTCCAGTCCAAGAGTCCAGTCCACGAGTCCAGTCCATGAGTCAAGTCCATGAGTCCAGTCCAGGTTTTCTACACTGCCGCGAAAATCCCTGAATTCTCAGTTTATTGGTCTGTAATCCCCTCTCATTTAATTGATTGAGAAGACAGCTTTTATGTAACCCATTAACACATTTCTTAAAAAACAAATATATAGGACAATCTTGTATCTTTTTCATGTAAACACTGTAATATATATAAATATATTTTAGCCCCGAGTAGCTAAGAGGGGCGGGTTAAAATGTTCATGATACAGATACCACAATTCTCATATAAGTTTATAAAGATGTTAAGATTCAAACTTAATAACCCTGGTAACACAGCTATTTTCATTAATCAAGTTATTGTTTTAGCGCATGAACTTTGTGTTTAACACGCGCTTAGATTTCTGTTTCTAATTTAGCATTAAACTTAGTATAATTACAATCTTTCCCATATGAATTCACTGCATATAATTCGTAAATTAGTAGCTTGTAGCATAATTAGTGTATATAATGAGGAAATCAATTGCTAATCAAGTGGAAGTGACGCCATTAAGGCCGTATCACCTTGACTTATTGGATTCTGCAGATTACTTTTTTATTTTGATGCATCTCTAATGAGTTTTACATCAAACGCTTCAGTTCAATTAATTCAAAACGGACTTAAAAGATATCATACAGAATGAGGAATTGCGACAAGGTAAAATAAAACCGATTTGTATACCTTTTCATTTCCTATAATGTTTTCATCAGTTTATTTTCAAGAACTAAAATAAGTCTTCCAAACCTTTGCAGGGACTATGTACTGAAATAGAAATGTAACAAACAAACGTGCATTTCCTATTACAGCATTGCCACTCGTGGACAGTTAATTATAAGGAATGCAACTATTGGAAATGTATAAATCCTGCTTGTCTAAGCATGTATTTTATACATGTATATTATCTCGATAATAAAATATTATGGTTTGGTGACAGTGTTTGATCCTCTATTAGGTGACACGTGCTGGTGATGTCAACTGTTTCAAGTTTGGTATTATTAAAAACATGAACAGAAAGAAGTTTGAGAACGTTAATTAACATTTTAGCGTAGCCATATTCAATTGCTCCGATGTACATTTGATTTATTTACCGGTAGTTGCATATGGGATTCAATGTTAAAAAGACCGATTCTTTGTTAATAAATATCGGACCCGCTTAAAATGTATCGGTCTTGCCAGTTGGACCGACGATTTACGCGAAGTCTTATCTTAGAAGATTGACCGTATTAAATACAAGTAGTTGTTAAATATTTGTAGAACTAGAATGTTCATAATTATTTAATGACGGACATATCTTTCAAGCAACCAGCCAGTCATTATATATTAACAGGAGAATTAAAATTGTTTTCTGGAAAAAACAAGAGAAGCGACTTTGAAAACACCAATAGGTTTACATGATGATTAAAGTGGATTTCTGTATGACAAGTTGTTTTTTCAAAACTACTTTAACACACGAAAAATAGCAATTTTCTGAAAAAATATAACGACATGTATCTTATGCCAGGCTAAGCAAGAATTACGCTGTGATGTTATAACGTAGTACAAAATGCGATTATTGCATGAGATACACTCTTCAATTATCTTTTATTCTGACAAAACCAGGTATAGAAGTACCGCCCCGGGAAATAAACGGCCCGAACCAAAAGCAACCCATATGTTGACTGGGGATCAAAAAGCAATCAATAACTTACTAGCGCGATGGAAAGCCGGCTTGATCGAGAAGAGATATTTTACAAATTAACGCTAGATATCGGATAGGAACATTTAAAGAAGTGCAATGAAAGATGATAATTTTTCTGAAATTCTAGAAATCGAAACTGAAACAATGCCGATCAATGATTAATTATGTTATTCATTTAATTCTCTTTGAATAGAAAATAAAATATATTTCAGTTTGAAGATAGTGATGAAGATTTGCTTGTATATATAATTATTTATAGATTATCGTTTTTGCATGAAGTTTTGATCATCTTCACACACAATAACCATCATATTTAGAAATAGATTCGGATGACGTTGACGACGATGCTGATGATGATAGAGACGAAGACGACGATGATAAAAAATGAGGATGAAGAAAAAAAGAAGATGATGTATTGTATTAATGATGACGACCATGAAGAAGATGATGTTAATGCTGCTGCTTCTAATGATGATGATCATGATGAGAATGAGGAGGATCATGACCATGAACATTAATAGGAAAACGAACAGAAGATGATGTTGTTGCGGTTACTGATGACGATGATGATGTTGATGGTAGTGGATGTGGTTGTGTTATGAATCATTGCAGCGACACAATCATTTATTGCTTCAGATTTATGACCGTATTAATGTGCAAAGCACTTAGCACGAGACGCACGAGCATAATTGCCGCTCTCGGGTTTTTATTCGATTGATTGGTTCCCTTGATACCAAGCATATTGCCGGGCTTTTAACTCTGCCAGTCATTTTGTTCCCTGTAGACCTGGGACACGTGACAATTAGTCAAATGTAAAAGTTGTTCACATAAATCTTTTACGGGTCTTTCACAGATTCGCTGTTACAAAATCTTCACCTTTCTTGTCCCTCTTGAAGATTTATTTATGTCTACCCTGGGATATAGCTTAAATAGTTCATTCCTTCGATTAAAGTTACACAGTCATTGTAATGTGCAAATGTCCTTGCACAAATAGCCTATGAAGACATCAAATTTCGTGTTACCAGCCTATTTAACATGGTAATTGTTCCTTAAGTGATTCCATGAATTGTATAACTAGTACGTTCATCGTAAACATGTCCTGAACATGAATCGTCTTAACATTATAATGTTTCACTTGCGACAGCATAGCGAAAACGACTTATACCAGTAGTTCTCCACGAGAAAGGATAAATGTGTGTACATACGCTCCTGAATACATGTATCTTGGTTCTTTTGTTAGTTCATTCATTGCAACTTTGTTTAATTTTAACATTAATTTTTTTCCTTAAATTATTTACAAGAAATATCTTCAAAAAGATATTCGGAGTTAATTGTGAACATGAGATTACAAAATATTTAAATATATATAACTACGTAGTTTCATTAAAAACCAAATAATTCCAACCTTGTTCCGATTGTTAATCTTTTATCCGCCGTGCATTAATAATTTAATTAACTTAAAGTTTGTGCATACATTGAGTATCCTTAAAGGAAATGTCCTTTTTTATGACCAGTTTTACTACTGTCGATGAATACTTGAATATTCAATCACCGAACACATACAACTTTTCGAAAGTATTTCCAAGCGAAATTTTGCAGTATTCGTTTAATCGAATACGAACAATAATTTCAAGGACAGAATTGTTTGTCGTGTCTTCCAAAATAAATAATCGATTTCAAATTGTAAACATTTGAATGAACAAGTTCCATTATTTGCAAAATAATGGTCTCACGTGTCATCTTTTATTTATATTTTACAATCCATGTAATGCAGCTGCAGCACGAATGAATTTGGTCTCATTAAAAGCAAATAAATGTCAAAGGAAAATGCAGATGTAAATCTAATAAGCAAACAAAAATACTAACAAATAAATTGATACATTATTTTCAGAGTCGTTACTCAAATGAAGCGCTAAGAAACTATCATATTATTTATTCATCTTCTTTCCATTATGTCTCTCGAAACTAGTTAACATGCACTAAATGTCTAAATGGGGACATTAAACGTTTAGCACTTATTTGAATAGTTTTCTTTGATGCCCACCAAGTATTTTGATGACAAGAGTTTCATGGATGATCGATTAAAGTAATATGCGCGTATATAGATCGTAAAAGAAATTGGTAACGGACAGAAATATGGCACACATGGGGTTGTAAAAAAATACAATAAGTAATCATATTTTGGTTAGTCTTGGTTGACATAGTAATATGTTTATTAATATGTAAATTTACTATTACTATGCATACAATTTGAGTTAATTCTTCAGCTATTTCTCGTCAATTCACAACACAATATTATCACTTTTGATGTGAAAGTATTTCGGCAATTTCTTGTTGTTGGTTCGGTGTTTACAGTTATTCCGCGCACCAGGGCTGCATTATGCGAGGAATTTCATATGTGGCTAAATAGTCTTAGACTGTTCACTCAGTGGTCAAAGTCGATTTATCATCCAATCACTATAATTGTGTTAGACCACTAAGACGTTATCGTCACATGGTCATACGACTTAATCTTTGCTTTATTGAAACAAAATTGAGGATTGTTTTGTTATCTTTTGTTGCCATTAAATTGTAAAGTTTTATCCTGTATCTATGCTGAGGGATCCATTAATATTCTGTAAATATTTGATAATGCTGATCACGTAATCTTCACTTCGTGCCTTGTACTGTTGTACCCCATGCATCTGCAAATATGATAGTGTCAGTGATTTCAGTGATTTCACCAAACTTGACATGAAATAAATTTTCTCAAATTCTTCTGTGAAGTGAATACTTGTACGCCACGATTTATGTTCTATATGAGAATTCTAAACAAGTTCTACTGCAAATTACATTAAACAATAAAATCAAAACAAGGAATATCTGATTTTGGATGGAATATTACACATGACAAGTTCGCATCACGTCAATAATTACAAAGCAACAACAAACATAGATTGTGTGTACAAATGTACTTGATTTTTGAAAAGACACATTAAAGATGCTATTCAAATGTAGATTAGTTATTTTATTGGTGATATTTTTGTTATAAATTGTTAAGTTTTATGAACATTATTCAACATCTTGGTACATCAATTAGAAACTTTCTAAGATTCAAGCAATACAATAATGAAACAAATCTTGTATTCCGTAGTTTAGACTATTGAATACAGCTCTCACAATGATATAGGTGCTCAATTGTGTCATCAATTAGTAATGCTCGCAATTATGGCATCAATAAAGTGTTCTTGTACAACACCTGGCATTTTCAGCGCACCATACATGGGGAAACACCAAATACCATGTAAAACACACTTCCCCAAACGTTACAGACGGAGTGTTCATAAGGACTTAAAGTTATCTACATTACGGTACTCAAATACGCCAGGTCACATTGATAAACAGCGGACACGAATCGTGATGATAATAAGGATTTACTTCGACTTATGACACCAATAACATTAAGCGCCTCTTGGAATTCTGAACGATGTTTATAGAGCTATCGAAATCTCTTGAAAGCTGCTCTCGAATATCGTTAAAGGCAAATAATAGCCGTGTTTGTTACACGCTATGTCCCAATTTAATTTTAGTTTAGGTTACTCTGTTCGTCTTTTTTGAAGAACAAAATTATTGCCGATGTTTATAAACTGCAAACTATTAATTGGTATTCAATATGATAACACAGATTCCATGTTTTGTATTTCAAGTTCAAGCATGTTGAATATTAAATGTGTGTATGTTAAATTTTGTTTAATAATTGCAATCAAGCATTTTCGTTCGATATAAATACTATTTAATATGCAATGTACTTTTTGTCAAAGTTGAAGTAATCGAGACTTTCAGTTGTCGATTCTTGATAATTCATATGAGAGAACGGAAATCTTACATAAATGAGAAAAGGTGATACTAAAATACAAACCGGGTTTGCTTACTGTAACAAATGTAGGTTCACAAGAAGACTTCTGATATATATAGGATCTGACATGAGTTGTCATATCATACCATATTTTATTAAACGAGTTCAGAAATTTTGTTAGTAAGCGAGCCTTTGGCGAGCCTTTGGCGAGCTTACTAACGAATTTCCTGGACGAGTTTAATAAAATATGGTATGATATGACAACGAGTGTCAGAACTTTTTTTATTACATGCTTTTAAACGAAATAAAATACAACTTAATTGACCAAACAAATGCTGATAGATCTAAAAGTTGTTTACTATCGTGACGTCAGTTCATGTTGATGACGTCATTTCACCAAAATAAAGCCATGCGATTGGTTAGTTATTGATTCTGAAGCCAATGGAAACGCTTACAAATGTTGTATTACACTTTTGTAATATAAAAAATACGTAAAGTCTGTATTACATTGAAAACAAGGTATAGCATGTGATTAAAACGTCTTCCAACAATTCAAGCTTTTGCTATTGTGGATTGCAAATTATATATTTTTTTTTATACATTTATAGGTACAGTAGGCCATCGTTTTTATCTTAGTATGCCTTATAAGATATATTTAATTTCAGTCCCCGCTTTAATTGTACATTATTTATAATTCATCTTCAATGATCTTATATTGATGAAAGTACACACATAATATCTTTGGTATCCTGTATTTATATGAATGCAAAAATAGCTCATCAGCGTCAGACAACAGACAGATTTAGTTGGCAAAGGTAATCTTGCGTTGACATTTTGTTATTTGATTTCTCCAGACCGGAAATGCATGATAAGACCTTTACCCCATGCAATAGTTGGCATGTAGTGACGTCGTGCAAATGAGCAGTTTATTTACAAACGAAATTGGCCTAATTCTACTAAGTGTTACACATAATTTGTCGCATACAACATAACTCTTGCCATTTACACCGAACTCCCACCACGTGAATAAATTAATTAGCTCGTTTCATACGCATAATTATGTGCCACTTCCTGTCATTTCCATGGCGTTCTGCAGTAATCACGGATTGAAATTCTAGAAATATTAGCGGATGCCATGGATATATTAGCGACCGAATGGCAAAGTCGATCGCAGCTTTCTGCACAAGAGTGTGCAAATATAAGACGTTTCATACTTTTGTCTCAATCCTAAATGGTATTGCAATAGAACGTTGTAGCCGAAACTAACGTTTGTTTGTATATTAATACCAAAGATGTTGAAATCCAATTAACGTTTTTATTTTAAATTTGAACATTTCAATGTCTCCCAGTCCGAACGAAAAAGGAGATATCAATACAAATAGACGACCTCTGATTTATTTACTGTTTAAATCAAGTCAAAATTCGAACGAATAACATTGAAATTAATAATTCTCTTACGTTATATGCGTTTGACAAACCTTAATTAGTTTATGATTGCATATTATATAATATATTGAAAAAAAAGACACGACAAAATGCTTCCATTTAGGGTGCGTTATATGCCAAACAGAAAACACATCAAAGAACACACTTTCAGAACTATGACAGCAAAATAACAAACATAACGCAGCGATTACTGTTCTAGAGTAAAATGCTCTATATATACGAGACTCATCCGTCTGTCATCAAGTCTGATAATACACTTGATAACAGAAAATTCTATTACGAAGCTGCTTTCGTCAACTTCTTGCAACGTAGGGAATAAAATGCTTTTCGACGCATGTAATTATCATAAATTTGCCAAAACACAAAGGGCACGAATAGCTAGAATACTTCGCCAGTTTACCGATGCAAGAAAGAGCGCAATGTAGCCATTAATGTATTGTATATGCAACATTATTACTTGCATGGAAACACGTGAACGATTACTGAGTATAATATTACATAACATATGCAATTGGGAATATGGAAAATGGCGAAATAACAGGGAGCTGTTCGCTGCTCCATTGTGTTTGTACCACCAGCCCTTTGACAATTTGGCAATTAAGCTCTTGTGCGCGGAACAAATGCTTCCGAATTCATAATCATTATCTTATCATAACTTTCGATTAATTCGAAAAAAGCGATAAAATATTTAAGTTCAATAAAGCTACGGACTTAAAATGTCGTCGCTAATTAATTATAAAAAAAATAGCCTTCACTAGGTACTTTAGCAACATCTGTTGCTCCGAAACACATATGTGCTGTTGTAGGAACAATATTGCGTTAGCATATAAAAGCATTCCCCACTTATTGTCAGAATATGGCGAAAGTCGCTTACTTCATTCCGAATCAACTTGTTAAGACACGAGCTAAGTTATGTAATTAGACAGGTGGGTCAAATGTGAAGTGGCGAATGTGATTATTGACGATAATGAGGAAATTGATAAAGACTACAATAAATATTTCTCAATCCCTACACTCATCATCATAATCGTAAAAAAACGATTCCGCGTCACTACTATTATTATCCCGTCTTGTTCCACTTGTTTAGCAACATTAGTATAGTTATACACGCCTTTACTATGTTACTAGCTTTTTATGTTTAACAGTACAAGGGTGGGTATTGAAATGGTATATACACTCTTCCGTACAAAGTGGACGGTGGTCAACTGCAGATGACCTTTTAATATTCATAAGCCGATCTGTGCAGCCTAATTGAATGTCACGCACATTACTTACCAAATAATCCAATAATGTTACAAATAGAAATCTGTCTAATATTGACTAAGTATATTAAATGTAATTAAGAAGCTACATCGCGTTGCATCTTTAATCTAGCGAATACTGATTTAATAATTCAAGCACGATTAACAAATTCCAATATGTTTGCTGTAATATTGCAGCAGTTGAGCTAACGGTTGTATGCACACACGTAACATGTAATTAGAAACAGAATAGACTGTTTAAGCCCATCTGTTATACTCTATGTCGTAATTTTCGCTATTCTGACCATTAACTAAACAAAATAACGTTAACGCATCACCATAAGAAAACCAAATGGTTCTTTGCTTTGCGAGCACCGTTTCCAAATATTCAAGTACAAAACGCATACATGTGCTCATATAATACAAAGTACCGAAATAATCGATAGAGTGTTGCAAGGTTTATGTTTGTTATTGAGTAGTTCATATCCCGTTAATCATCCAAATCTAATTTACTAGAGTGTATCCGTCTGTCATTATGTCAGCAATTATTTATAAACGGTTTGCCCCGATGGATTATTGCTTAGTTCGTTAATCGGTTTTAATATTCGATTTACAATAAGAGGATGCTCTCTTTCCGCAAACAAGCAAATGGCTGGGTTAACATTGTGGTTTCATATTGTGAGAAGTGATAGTCTAGTAAAACTCAAAAGTTTACACTGTTATTGTTTATGGACAAGTGGTACTTAAAACATACAACAAATAATAATAAGCACTGGTAATTTCTAATAAAACGGATAAGAGTCATGATAATTATGTGCAAAGTGTTTCTATAACAAAAGCAAATATAGTGTACCGGTAGTATTTAAATTAATAAGTATTCAAATTATCATAATACTGCTAATTACAGCGAAAAGCGTTCAAATGGAAACAAAACGTATGCCATCTGGTATATGGATACAAAAACAAGGCGATATTTTCAAAATTGTTTCAGACTGCAAAAACCATGCCATGTAATTGACGATATGGTTGGGCAAACCTTCAGCGACTACACATTCAAACGTTCTAAGCAAGCTATAACACTCGCCGCGACTTCATCAGTTACCGTGAAAGGTGAAACAGTTACTATAGATCCACAGCTATTGTTCCAGCGGTTAACAACGGTGGCTAGGTATGGAGATCTCTTCAAATACGAATTGCCAAGTGTACCTTCATCATTATTTGACACTCATGGACTTCTTCGAGAACCACACAAATCATTGCTCGCTGACTCAATCTGGAAACTTGGCAACTGTAGCCCGGATCATAATGTTTGTGAGTCTGATGTTGTTCATGTTATAGATGGTGGGTCCCTTATACAAAGGTTGCCATGGCAGAAAGGAACTTTTAATGGGTCCATCAACCAAAGACACTGCTCATACACGAAGAGCGAAAGGGGGCATTGGTCCAAAGGTGGTATTCGACCAGTATACACCATTCCGTGGAAGAAAGGATACATTCTTGAGAAACCTTGAGAACAAGCAACGTTTCATTGAACTGCTCGGCGAACATCTCAATCAACATGGTATACAAGTTTATAATGCAGAGGGAGACGCTGATGTTCTGATTTTGAAAACAGCGTTAGAATATGCATCTGCCAAACCTGTGGCAGTAATTGGTGTGGACACAGACTTGTTGGTTCTTTTATGCCACCACGCAAATGAACAACATTGTCAAATAATCTTCAAGCCAGACACTCTCAGAAGCTTGAATCGCCGCGTGTTGGGTATACAAAGGACACAATCGGTCTTAGGTACAGAAGCATACCAGCTGCTATCATTCCTACATGCCCTTAGAGGCTGCGACACAACTTCAAGAATATTTGGTGTTGGAAAGGCTGCAGCCCTGAAATTATTACTTACGAATGAGGAATTCGTGAAACTATCCATACAGCTCATTTATGCTGAAACAGAAGAAGAAATATTAAGATATGGGGAAAAGTGTATTGTCAATTTGTATGACACCTCGTCGAACATGTCTCTGGATACTTTACGATTCCAAAAGTTTGCATGCAAATTTGCAGCCGCAACAGCCTGTGTTAAGGTCCACGTAATTCAACCAACTTCAGATGCCGCCCGTTTTCATATTCGCAGAGTATACTTACAAACTCAAACTCAAACATGGATGGGTACTGTATCCTTGGATCCCAGTGACTGGGGCTGGGAAATGCATGATGGCCAGCTCATTCCGATTAAAACCAAACGTCCACGGGCTCTAGAAGATTTGCTGACAGTTATTCGCTGCAACTGTAAGATAAATTGTGATTCAAAACGTTGTAGTTGCCGGAAACATGGGCTAGAGTGTTCGGTTGGGTGTTAGCTGCTCAAATGGAGAGGTGTTAGATGATGACAGTGATACTGACGAAGATGGCAGTAATGAAGTTTAATTTGTAGCTCAAGTACTTGTATATACAGTAATGTAATCCTCGCGATAATAACAGTCGATTACAGTTTTATAAAGAAGCAAATGAATATTCATTTGTTTTTAAATCAATCTTTTGTTTGTAATGGCTTTATAAAAACACATCCAACTAGTATTATGCAAGACACCAATAGTGCAAAAATTGTAAGTTATTTCTCTTTAATCCTGTTAGCATTTTGCATAATTATATTTATGAATAAATCTGCAGTGTATTTTCTCAGTATTTCCAGAGAGTTATGAAATCATTTATTTCTAGTTCTTTTGGTATCGCGCTGTAATAAATAATGTTACATACACATCTTGAAATAATATGTTTGTCTTAAATAGTGCCATAATTTCATACCTCATTTACAACTTAACTCGACATTGGTTTAACACTGTTGTGTTGTGCGTATTGGTCAGTTATGGTGAATGTTATGAATCATAAATGCATGTGTTGTTTTAATAAAATTATATCAGAAATGTCAAATAATAACTTACATATATGTCTGTTGAATTTTTAGATATATTATATAAGTCTGAGCATACTGATTATTAATGTTTGACTTATTAATGCATATTGAGCAAATTGACCGATGGTATTGATTTGATAATTTCATTAAATTTCACTATAATGGATATCAATGTTTTTTTTTCCATCAAACTGGNCCCCCCCCCCCCTCCCGCCCCTCCACCCACACCTCCTAAGCATTAAAAAATACAAAATTACAAGGCTACTTTAAAAAAAAAACTTATTTTTTACTTACACTATCGTTTCACAATTTGTTACTATAATCTTATGTATATATAGTTTTAAATGAACCTATCCATACGTGTTTTAAATCTTAATTTACCCCACCCACTTTTGAAAATGGGTTTTAATGTTCAGAAGTGCAATGGAAGTCCCTACAACCATCAATATATTACATTCAAAGTGTATCTAGAACTGATTTGGCTAACGTCTGCATTTGTGTAACATTTATTGGTTAAAAAGTAAAAATCTAAGCTTAATGTGGCAAAATTCTGATTTTCAACCAATTCATTTGGTTGAAAACCACTATTTTGTTTTAAAAACTATCGTTTACTCACAAACAAAGTAGCAAAATAGTAATCGCAATACATTACTGGTGTATAAACAATTATTTAAAACTACCTAAGATTATCAATGTGTGTGATTGTTTGGGTAAATACTGTCTGATGGGCGTTTTCCCCCCAAAATGGCGGCCATTTTGTCGGCCATCTTGAATTTTCCATTTTCCCCAAATATCTAGGGATGCAACTTTTAGTATGTTGTAGTACAAGCATTTGGGATTCAAATTATGATACAATAAATTCTTTTGCAATTTTGTCTAGGTTTAGAACTATTTCGGACTAGATTAACTGCACTAATGCTACAAATGCCGATTCACGCAAAGAAAACAGCCATCAAACCATCAGTCCTTTGGTTTTGGCTGATGAGCAAACTTGTTAGCACAAATCGGGTGTACGAGGTTAACCGCATACAATCACATACACTAGGCAAAAGTAATATCTTATCTGTTTAACGGTAAATACGTAATTCTATCGTATATTTTAATTGTGTTTCAGGTATAAACAACTAGAACTTTGTGTTATATATCATTAATATCTCCGCAAAGTTTTGTCAGCCATGTTCAATGGCAAATAAGTGAAATAAATCATGTATGTGTGGGCAACCGGGGTTTTAAAGTAGCTTGCACATCTATACTGAATGGTGATGACATATTTGAAGTTTAAATTTTACTCGTTTGTGGAAGAAATTCGCTCCGCAAACTTATAACGGTAGGTGCGGAAAGACCGACCGACAAACTAAAAGAGTGACTCCAAAATACCGTTTTCCACCAGGGACATAACTATTCCCGATTAATGCTTTCAACTTTTGTTTAAAGTACATTTCGATCTGGAGTAGCACGATTGCTCCAACATTTTTTATGTTGAGAAAAAGGTCAATCACATGCTATAATCTCCAAAAGAATAACAAATTGCAGAAAAATGTAACCCTGTAATCATTGTCCATAATTAACAAACTCTCTCTGTCACAGAACTGCTTTTCATGCATAATTTACAAGTTGAAGAATATGCCCCGCGCATGTGTCTGGAATACGGAAAGTCTAAACCCTGTAGTTCACGATGGAATAGAACTCTTATATGTTATGGGTAATTATTTCTGGAAAATCGGAACCATTTGTTTGGGTATTGTTTTGTACGAAGATTGTGCATTTTGTGACATTAATGTTTTAATGTGCTTTTTTTTGCTTCTCAGATATTTGGATGTTTCTGTTCTCCTAGGTCGAAAGGGCAATATATGTTACGACATAAATGTGAGACATGTGTGGGTAACAATATGTTCACATGAAAAAGTATGTTGCAGATTTTTTCGTGGATAATCGTCTTTACCTCTCCCAAGATTAGTATGTTGAATAATTAGTACATCTATTGTAGTTTAAGTACTAGTAGTAGCATTAGTTGTTGTAGTAGTAGTGGTAGTAGTGGTAGTAGTAATAGTAGCAGCAGCAGAAGTATAAGTTGTAGAAGTAGAAGTAGATAGTGTTGTTATCGTTGTTTCGTTGCTGACGTTGCATTAACTTAACATGTTTATTGTTGTTTCAGGGACTGTTTATTGAATTACCTAGGGTGTTCATGTAGATATTATCAACCGTTTTATGTAGGGGAGGGGGGAGTAATCGAAGATAAAAGTTGATGATACCTCTTAAAAAATATGATCATATTGTTAAGGAAGCGGCTATTATTTTCATAAAAACACAGATTTTTCTTAATAGATGTGCAGTATTCGTAAGTAGGTATTGCAATCATGCGGTTTTAAAACGTACACATGATTAACAACTCCTTCAGCATCTAAAGTGAGTCTAAATTGTTAATTTAACTATATTTTATTTTTGGATAAAAGTCAAAACATAATTAGGTTGAAAATTGTCGATTTGACAACTTTGGAATGGGTCACTTAAGAAAATTATATGCAAGATAACTGTAGCGCGGCATAGCGATGCAAAAATCAAGACATGGTAACACGTTGAATCATTATCGATATGCGGAGAATCATGTACAGTAATCATACAGTCAAACCCAACTTGCAATTGGTACATGTTGTTTTCAACAGATTCCCCATATGCCGACTAATGAATAAATTTCACTGGGCTTGACTGGACTTGACGTAGATCACTCTAACTTTTGGATAATATTACACTAAACACTGGGCCGGGCATGTTGTGGAACATCGGACGGATGGCTTACAGATGGGCGCGGCGAACGAACAAACGAGGGTTAAATTTATTTCTCATTATGGATGATTTATGATTAATGACAGGGTGTCGTGAAACCTTTAAACGGGCTACAACTAATTTTGTTCATCGACGCCTCAGCCTCTCAGATCACAGCAGAGCGGACGGGCGGTAAATTGTGTCCGAGGTACTCAAAGGTCCGACCTCGTTATGTCCGCCTATCTGATCTGGAATCAGGTAAAAAATGCGAGATGTTTGTATTGTAAAACCCCCAGCTGTTCAATGTGTTGCTCCCACGCCTTGCTCAGGTGTGAATTTTATCAAGGGGGTAGTGTTCTGTTTCGAAGCTACACGGCTACAAGATTGACAGGCGTTCTCGCGGTCAAGAGTAGGTTACGCAATACTAATTTTGTCTAACAACCGCCTTGCTCATTTTTCGGCGACGACGGTGCTGTTATTACTAAACGACTTCTCGCATTATCGTGTGACTTTCTTCAATCTATGGGGACTGTTGTCGACTCGACACCTTGGGGACTTACCATGAAAGGGAAGCGAATCAATTACGATTTAATGGAAGGATACAGAATTTAACTTAATTAATCTGTTCCCTAATATTTGTACTGAAACCCGTCTTATTGCGTGATATAAAGAATTAAACATTTTCAACTACCATAAGTACATGAATGACATTTTAAAAAACTTATATCAATTAGCATTACAATGTATATTATCGTTCGAGTATAATGTATATGTGCCGTACTCTGATAAAACGGGGCTTAATGCGTGTGCGTACAGGCTAATCAGGGACAAGACTTTCCGCATATACTGGATTTTCATTAAGACGAGACTTCCATTAAACAAAAAATACTTAAACGGTGGAAAGTTTCGTCACTGATTAGCCTTTGCGGATTGCACAGGCTAAAATGTGAAGGCACGTAACGCACATGCATTTAGCCGCATTTTCTCTGAGCGAGGCACATGTTATCTTTTGACACTAACAGTACGTCATCGATGCGGCGAGACTCAAAAGAACAATTCCTTGGATGGTTTTGGCACCCATTTAGGATCCAACAAGTCAAGGCACTGGCAATGGCATCTCGACAACGGTAGATAGCATCGCTGTCAAGGCTGCCATGGGGTCGGGTTTTTTGGGAGTCGGGTCGGTGCGTTTAGTCGTTAGGTGGAATAGTTGTCGAGGTTGATTTGTAAAATACAGGTATCGTCGTAAATGGCGGTGCGTAGCATTTTGACAGTGTGCTTGCCTGTGCAACTTTATTCACAAAGCGGGAAAATACTAACAAATTGAGGTTCCCATAAGGCAAGCATATCGTGTTGTTGTTGTTGTTGTTGTTGTTGTTGTTTTAGACCATTATTACGAATGGTCAATTTACTGTTATTTAATAATATTATTTTGCAAGATTTCAGTTTTAAGCCTGGTATTTTAAGGAAATAAAAGCTAAGATCCGAATTACATGAATTGGTTTTATCAATTACTTAATCAGAAATATCTCCCCATCCTGAAGTTACGACTTACTTTGTAAGTGCGAACTTAATTAACATGGCGACAGGTATACCAAAAATGGAATCGGATTAGTGATTAAGTATTCTATAAAATAGACTAAGGACACAACATTCTCTTTCAACACGTTCAGGCAATTATTATGTCCTGGTGGGGAAAAACACTATTCATTAGCTAATCTCCACGGTAATCAGGTAAAAGAAAATAAACAAAACCGACAAGTCTGTTGAAACAAAAGATTCTCTATAACAAAAGGCGTATCTTTCGGTTTATCAAAGACGGCGGATTATTATCTGAAGTGTTGAATGCTTACGTCCGCCACAATTATTTGAGTGAAGCTATCGTGTGGTAAGGTCGCTATTAGAACGGTAAAAACTGCAACTCATTTGAAAGACGAGAATGAACGACGACGAAAACGACGACGATGGTGATTGTCGACATTATTATAACTGAGGTGAGGATGGTGATGATTGTTTCTCGGTTGTTGTTGTTGTTATTGTTGTTGTTGTTGATGATGATGATGATGATGATGATGATGATGATGATGATGATGATGATGATGATGATGATTTGGATGATGATGAAGGGGATGGTAATTAGTCGCGACACAACTTCGAAGACGATAAGATTAAAAACGTAACGATGATGATGAATAGGCAGAGGTGTTATGCGTTTTAAGATGTGATTTTCCTTTTCATCAAGTAACAAAGACAACAGAACTGTTCCGATGAAGACAAAGCAAATGCAGTCAGTCGACAACCGCCACCAGGGCTCAGTTGATCATCGGTCAATTAATGGAGATAGAATTAGCTTATTAATAATGAATTATTGACACATTATTCTATTTCACGTCTCTCACGNTGATGATGATGATGATGATGATGATGATGATGATGATGATGATGATGATGATGATGATGATGATGATGATGATGATGATGATGTGGATGATGATGATGTGGATGATGATTTGGATGATGATGAAGTGGATGGTAATTAGTCGCGACACAACTTCGAAGGAGAAAAGATTAAAAACGTAACGATGATGATGAATAGGCAGAGGTGTTATGCGACAACCGCCACCAGGGCTCAGTTGATCATCAGTCAATTAATGGAGATATAATTAGCTTATTAATAATGAATTATTGACACATTATTCTATTTGACGTTTCTCACGAATCCCCCCAGTCAAGGGATATCGCGGGGATCCGTCGGCTGCATTAGGGGTCCGTAGAAGACATTGTAATAGCGAACTATGTTCTGAGAACTGTGAACGGTGCGATGATGCATTAATTCTGAGTTTATTGGTTTGTAATCCCCTCTCATTTAATTGAGTGAAGCCTTTTTTTGTAAATCATTAACAAATGTCTTAAAAGCAAATATAAAGGACACTTTTTTTCTTTTGCATGTTATATATATTAATATATTTTCTCCTCGAGTAGCTTAGAAGGGCGGGTTAAAATGTTCATGATAAAGATACCACAATTCTCAAATAATTTTATAAAGATGGTAAGATGCACATTTTATAACACTGGTAACACAACTATTTTCATTAATTAAGTTCTTGTTTTAGCACATGAACTCTGAGTTTAACACGTGATCAGAGTTCTGTTTATAAATTAAGCCTTGAAGTCAGTATAATTACAATCTTTCCCACATGAACAACTTCACTGCATATAAATCGCAAATAAGTAGGTTGTAGCCTAATGATTGTATATAATGCAGCAATCAATAGCTAATCAAGTGTACGTGACGCCATTACTGCCGTATCACCATGACTTATTGGGGTTTGATAATTGCTTTTTATTTTGACACATCTCTAATGAGTTTTACATCACACGCTTCAATTCAATTAATTCCAAACGGACTGAGTTTAAAGATCTCGTGTAGAATGGGGAATTGTGACAATGTAAAAGGTACCCGATTTGTAGAACTTTTCGTTTCCGATAATGGTTTCATTTTTTCAAGAACTACAATAAGTATGTCCAAACCTTTGCGGTGACTATGTACTGAAATAGAAATGCCACAAACAAACGTGCGTTTCCTATTACAGCATTATTGGACAGTTAAGGAAATTCATAGGAATACATCTATAGCAAATGTATAAATCCTACTTGTCTTAAGAGTGAATTTTATACATGTATATTATCCCGTTAATAATATATCATTGTTTGTTTACAGTGTTTGATCCTATATAAGGTGACACTTGCTGGTGATGTCAACTGTTTCAAGTTTGGTATTTGTTAAAAACATGAAAAGAAATATGCTTAAGAACGCCAATAAACATTATAGCGTAGCCATATTCAATTGCACCAAAGTAAATTTGATTTATTACGTTACATATAGAATACAAACCGAAAAAGACCGATTCTTTGTGAATAAATATCGGACACGCGTAAATTGTGCCGGTCTTGTCAGTCGGACCGACGATTTAAGCAAAGTCTTATCTTACAAGATTGACCGTATTAAATACTGGTAGTTATTGAATACATGTATGACTCGAATGCTAATAAATATCCGGACATGTCTATCCAGCAACCAGACAGCCCTTATATGTTTACAGGATTGTTACAGTTGTTTTCTGGCAGAACATGAGAAGCGATGTTGAAAACAAGAATATGTTTAAATGATGATTAAAGTGGATTTCTGGATATAATTAAGTATGAAAAGTTGTTTTTTTCAAAACTACTTTTACACACGAAAAATAGCATCAGCTGAAAACGATATAACGACATGTATCTAATGCCAGGCTTAGCTAGCATTACACTGTGATGTTCTAATGCAGTACAAAATGTCATTATTGCATGAGAAAAACTCTTCCGTTATTTTTTATTCTGACAAAACCAGGTATAGAAGTACCGCCCCGGAAAATAAACGTCCCGGACCAAAAGCAACCCATATGTTGAATGGGGATAAAAAAACAATGAATAATTTTCTGGCGCGATGAAAAGCCGGATTGATTGAGAAGAGATATTTGCAAAATGAACGCTAAATATCGGATAAGAACATTTAAAGAAGTGCCCTGAATGATTATAATTTGTCTGGACTTCTAGAAATTGAAAACTGAAGCAATGCTGATGAGTAATAAATAATGTAATTCATTGTTTTACTCTTTATATAGCAAATAAAAGATCTTATAGCTTGAAGATAATTTTGAAGATCTGCTTGTATTAAGAATGATTTACAGATTATGGTATTTGCGTGACGTTTTGGTCATCTTCACAAAAAATCATCATATTCGGAAAAAAGATTAGGATGATGTTGACGACGATTCTGATGATTCTGATGATGATGATGATGATAGCGACGAAAATGACGACACTTAAAAATGATGATGAAGGAAAGAAGAAGAAAATGATGTTTTGATGATGACGATAATGAATATGATGATATTAATGCTGCTGCTTCTTTCGTTTCTTCTAAAATAAATTATCAATTAAAGTGTTTAACATCTGAATGAACAAGACCATTTATGTTCGCAGACCTTCTCATATGTTATCTTTTATTTTCATTTTATTATCCATGTGATGCAGCTGCAACACGAATCTTATTGGTCTCATTAAAAGCAAATAAATGTCAAAGTAAAATACATATGCAAATCTATTAAGCAGACAAAACATGCTAAAAAAACGAAAATTTTCTTTGATGACCGACATGTATTTTGATGACAAGAGTTTCATGGTTGAACGATCAAAGTAATAGTATAGATCGTCAAAGAACTTGGTATTATAACGATATATGGCGCACATGGTGTTGTAATAAAATTGCAAAAAGTAATCATATTCTTGTGAGACTTGATTGATCTTTGAATATTGTGTTTATTAACACATATATATTTGCTATTACTGTGCATCAAATATGCATAAAATGTGACTAAGTTCTTCAGCTATTTATCGTCAATTCATAATATAATAATATCACTTATGATCTGAAAGTATTTGAGCCATTTTTTGTTGTTGCTGTTGGTTTACAGTTATTCCGCGCATGAATGGTTGCATGATGCGAATTTCACCTGTGGCTCATTAGACTGTACATTCAGAGGTAAAAAGTTGATTTATCGTCCAATCACGATTTTATTAGCTCACAGACTCTTTATCGTCAAATGATCAGACGACTTCATCTTTGCGTTATTGAAACAAAATTAAGGAATTTGTGTAATCTTTTATTGGCATTAAATTGTCAAGTATTATTCGGGATCTATTCTGACGGATCCATCAATATTATGTTGACATTTGATAATTCTTAACATATAATCTTTACTTCGTGCCTTACAAATACTGTTGTACCCCATGTTTCTGCAAATATGGTAGTGTCGGTGATTTCACGAAACTTGACATGAAATCAATATTTCCAAATTCGTTCTGCTCATGGATGCAATTTACAAAGGACAAGCCTACATCAATTCAATGATTTAAAAAAAAACAGATATTGTGTGTACTTGCTTTTTGAAAACACACATTAAAGATGCTTTTTAAATATAGTTAAGTTATTTAAACTAATTGGTGAAATTGTTTATATAACATTTAAATTTAATACAAATTATTCAAGATCTTAGGACACCAATAAGCAACTTTCTAAGATTGAAGTAATATGATAATGCAACACTTGGCAAATCTGGTACACCTTGATTTGGACTATGCAACCGAGAGCTCATTATTATTAAATATAGCTCTCATTATGATACGAGTGCTCAATTGTATCATCTATTCTGTGCATGACCCATTCAGCTCACCATAATATGGGAAATAGCAACTGTCATATCATATACAATTCCCCAAACGTTACAGTCAAACTCGGAGAGTTATCTAAATTACTCAAATACGCCAATTTCCACATTGATTAACAGCGGACACAAATCGTGATAATAATAAGGATTTTCTTCGACTTATGACACCAATAATATTTAGCGCCTCTTGGATTTCTGAACGATGTTTATAGAGCTCTCGAAATCTCTTAAAAGCTGCTTGAAAATCGTTGAAGGCAAATTATACCCGTGTTTGTTACACGCTATGTCCCACTTTATTTTTAGTTTAAGTTACTCTGTTCGTCTTTTTATTTGAAGAACAAAATTATTGCCGATGTTTACAAACTGCAAAATATTAATTTGTATTCAATATGATAACACAGATTCCATGTTTTGTATTTCAATTTCAAGCATGCAAATTGAATGTGTGTATGTTTAATCATGTTTAATAGAGGTAATCAAGCAGTTTCATTCGATATAAATACTTTTTAATATATAATGCACTTTTTGTCAACGTTGAAGTAATTGAGACGTCATTAATTCTGAAAATGCTATCAGTTGTCGATTCTTTATTAGTCATATGAGAGAACGGAAATCTTCCATAAATGAGAAAAGGTGATTCTAATATACAAACCGGGTTTGCTTTCTGTTACAAATGTAGGTTAATAAAAATATTTATGATATAAACGTGTACCAACAATACAAGCTTTTGCTATTGTGGATTGCAAATTATATTTTTTTTAATACATTAATAGGTACAGTAGACCATCGTTTTTATCTTGGTACGCCTTATAAGATATATTTATTTTCAGTTTTCGCGTTAGTTGTACATTATTTATAATTCATCTCCAATGCTCTAATATTGATGAAAGTGCACACATTATATCTTTGGTATGCTGTATTTAAATGAATGCACCATATGCGTCAGGCAACAGACAGATTTAGTTGGCAAAGGTTATCTTGCGTTGACATTCTGTTATTTGATTTCTCCAGACCGGAAATGCATGATAAGAAGTTTACCCCCATGCAATAGTTGGCATGTAGTGCCTTCGTGCAAATGAGCAGTTTATTTACGAACGAAATTGGCCTAATACCACTAAGTGTTACAAATTATTTGTCGCTTACAACATAATTCTTGCCATTTACACAAAACCCCCACCACGTGAATAAATTAATTAGCTCGTTTCATACGCATAATCATGTGCTACTTCCTGTCATTTTCATCGTGTTCTGCAGTAATCACGGATTAAAATTATTGAAATATTAGCGGATGCCATTGATATATTATCGACCAAAAGGCAACGTCGATCGCAGCTTTCTGCACAGGAGTGTGCAAATATAAGACGTTTCATACTTTTGTCTTTTGTCTCAATCCAAAATGGTATTGGAATAGAACGTTTTTTATTTTAAATTGTTACATTTCGATGTCCCCCAGTCCGAACGAAAAAGGAGATATCAATACAAATGGACGACCCCTGATTTAATAACTTGGTGTAAATACATACNGACAGACAGACAGACAGACAGACAGACAGACAGACAGACAGACAGACAGACAGACAGACAGACAGACAGACAGACAGACAGACAGACAGACAACATGAATACCCTAAAAGACAAAACATATTTAAAAGTGTTTTATAATTCGACTATTCGACTATTCGTTGTCATTGTTTAACATCTTAATTACTTTTACAACATAATGCAGTTCGTTTGAAGCAATGCTCTTTATACCCCAGACTCATTCACTTGTCTACAAGTCTTATAATACATATGATAACAGAAAAGTCTATTACGATGCTGCAGTCGTCAACTTCCTGCAACGTCGGTAATACAACGTTTTTTGACGCATGTTATTATCATTAATTTGCCAAAAACAAATGGCACGAATAGCTAGAATACTTCGCCAGTTTACCGATGCAAGACGGAGCGCAATGTAGCCAGTAATTTGTTAAGCTAGCGTTATACATGCAACACAACTAATTTCATGGAAACACGTGAACGATTACTGGGTATACGATTACATAACATGTGCAGTTGACAATATGAAAAAAGCGAAATAACAGGAAGCTGGTCGCTGTTCCATTTTGTTTGTACCACCAGGCCTTTGACAATCTGACAATTTAACACTTGTGCGCGGTAAAAATGTTTCCTAATTCACAACCATTATCTTATCATAACTGGATTTGTGCACTGTTGACGTTTTCCTTCGGCTTAATTAGTGTGAATCCGGGCATTGGAACAGCGTGACCTAATGTTAATTTTGAAGCATACAAAGAACTCGTAGTACCGAAATGTATTCCTGCATTCATGCGTTCCTTCATCCCTCGTTCGGGCCTGTTCAAGGTTCAATACTACTCGAGTTATAGACTGTAGGTAGATATTGTTTGCAATGAGCATTTGGCATATTACCCTTATTAACCACCAAGGTAATTAAAAAATATTGAGTATAACAATGAACAGTTTTGTATTTGTCCTTCAAAAAATTGCATTAGATAAGTACAATTTCACTCAAAGGAGTGTTGTTGTTTTTTCTGAGAGCACATTTGGAATATTCGCTTTGAATTTCTGTATATAAACAATGTGAATAAGCGATACAATATTCAAGTTCAATAATGCCACGGACTTTCAATGTTTTCGATAATAAATTATCACAAAATAGCCTTCAATAGGTACTTCAACAACATCTGTTGCTCCGGAACACGTGTGTGCTGTTGTATGAATAATATTATGTAAGCATATACAAGCATTCCCCAATTACGGTCAGAATATGGTGATAGTCACATACTTCATTCCGAATAAACTTGATACGACACAAGCTAGGTTATGTCTTTGTACAGTTGGGTCAAATATGAAGTGGCGAATGTGATAATTGACGATAATGATGAAATTGATAAAGACTACAATACATATTACTGTATCACAACACTGGATCGTGTTACTACTATTTAGCTTTATATGTAGCTACATCATCATCATCATCATCATCATCATCATCATCATCATCATCATCATCATCATCATCATCATCATCATCATTATCATCATCATCATCATCAACATCATCATCAGCATCATCATCGTCGTCGTCGCCATCGTCATCGTCATCGTCATCGGCATCGTCGCCGTCGTCGTCGTCGTCATCATCATAATCATCATTATCGGAAAAAACAATTCCGCATAACTTCTACTATTATCAAGTATTTATTTTTTCCTCTAGTATATTACCACTAGTCTAGTTAGACACGTATATATTATGACAGTTATTGTTTAATGATTATCCGTATAAGATTGTGTATTTAAATGGTATAGAGACCCTTCCGTACAAAGTGGACTGTGGTCAACGACAAATGACCTTTTAATATTCATAAGCCGATCTGTCCAGCCTAATTGAATTTAACGCTAATTACCAAGTAATCCAATAATATTACAAAAGAATGTCTTGCTAATGTTGACTAAGTACCTGAAATGTAATTAAGAAGGCACGCCGTGTTGCATCTTTAATCTAGCGAATACTGATTTAATAATTCAAGCATGATTCACAAATTCCAATATTTTTGCTGCAATATTGCAGCATCTGAGCTAACGGTTGAACACACACACAAACGCAACATTTAATTAGAAACATGATGTACTAGGAATTAAATAAACTGAATACATTCGTCCGTAGATTCAGATCATAGTGTATTTTCTATACGACATATACTGTATTATGTATAATATCGACATTTGAAAAAAAAAAGATTTAATGTCTGAATATAAACTTCTAAAAAACTGTGTACACAATGCGAAGAATGCGGTGGTGTAATGTATAAGATGTATGCCCGCCTATCTTGCGATCAAGAACAGGTTCTTCCCAGGTCATGGACTCGAGCGTCTCTACGAAGTTATGCCTTCGATCCAATCGAGCTTAAATAATTATTTTGAACCCAATGCACAGGTGGACGCATCATTTTTTTCTTGTTAACTTGAGAGAGTTTTCATAATGCTGTCTTAAGCAAGATCAAATGGCAAACACCATAAATTATACTAGAATCGAGGTAGCAGCTAGGTAGCGTTATCAAATTATGTATTTAAAGCTTCACAGAAACGACTCCCCAGTGCATGTATAGGTCGCAGCCTTTTCATTCGGACAGTTATTTTGTTGTATTACCGGGCGAACAAATCAACTCCATCCATTATCGTTGCCCTATTTTAGAATTTATGTAGACATTTTTCGTTGTTTTTTTGTCAGTTGACTACAACGTTAAACAAGGAATTTTCAAGCCCACCATGTATAATCTGAGTCGTCATATTTATCAATAAGGACTTATAGCCAGACAAAATTTAGTTAACGCATCACCAAACGAAACCAAATGGTTCTTTGTATTGCGGGCATTGTTTCTAAATATGCAAGTACAAAACGCAAACATGTGCTCATATAATACAAACTATCGAAATAATCGATAGAGTGTACCAAGATTTAGATCTGTTCTTGAGTACTCAATATCCCCGTTAATCCTCCAAATCAAAGGAGTAATTTACTAGAGTGTATCCGTCTGTCCTCTCCGTACTCTCTTTTCGAATACAAGCAAATGTCTGGGTTAACATTGTTGTTTCATATTGTGTGAAGCGGTAGTCTATTGAACGTCAAAAGTTTACACTGTGATTGTTTATGGACTGGTGATACTTA
Organism: Dreissena rostriformis; assembly: GCA_007657795.1. Taxonomy (NCBI): domain Eukaryota; kingdom Metazoa; phylum Mollusca; class Bivalvia; order Myida; family Dreissenidae; genus Dreissena; species Dreissena rostriformis. Next base: position 94,988 of record VMBQ01001642.1, on the reverse strand, counting down.
AAACAGACAACACATAATAATTAGCATTGGTATTTTCTAATCATGAGAATAATACTAACGATAATTTTGTGCAAAGTGTTTCTATAACAAAGGCATATGTAGTATACCGGTAGTCAATACATCAATAAGTATTAAAAAAAAATCATAATACTGCTAATCATAGCGTAAAGCGTTTCAAAGGAAACAGAACGTATGCCATCTGATATATAGATACGAAAACAAGGCGACAGTTTCAAAATTGTTGCAGACTGCATTAACACGCGGAGTATGCTTTGCTTATGCCGATTCACGGAAAGAAAACAGCCATAAAACCATCAGACATTTGATGTTGGCTGTTGCGCAAACATGTTAGCACACTTCAGGGGTACTAGGTTAACCGCAAACAATCACTTATACACTAGGCATAATTAATGTTTCATCTGTGTCTCGGTAAACACGAAATTATGTCGTTTATTTTGACTGTGTTTCATGTAAATACAACTAGAACTTTGTGTAATACATGTATATGTAACCGATACCTCCGCAAATTTGTGTAAGCTATGTTCAATGTCAAATATCACAGGCATGTGGTGGTCACTGGGGATGTTAAAAGTGTCTTGCACATATCTATTCTTCACGGTAATTACATATTTGAAGTTTCAATTTCAATGGTTTTTGGAAGAATTCGTTAAGCAAACGTATAACAATTGATACGGAGAAACCGACGGGCTGACCGACAAATCAAAAGAGTGACTCCAAAATACCCTTTTCCACCAGGGGCATTACTATTCACATTTAATGCTTTTAACTTATGTTTCAAGAGAATTTTGCTGTGCGAAAATTCAGAGTCACTCTTCGGAGAAAATATCTGGAATAGCACACTTGCTTTAAAAAGGTATTGTAGAGAAAAAGGTCTATCAACTCGATCATAAGTCTTCAATGCTATAATCTCACACAGAACAACACATGGCAACATGTGTTACCCTGTAATCAGCGTTAAATATTAACCAACTCTCTCTGTCACAGACGTACAACCTCTAGACCCCTCTTGAATAGAACTCCTATATGTTATGTGCAATTATTTCTGATAAATCGGAGCCAGTTGGTGGGGTTTTATTTTGTACGAAGATTGTGCATTTTGTGACATTAATGTTTTAATGCTCTTTTTTTCTTCTCAGATATTTAGGTGTTTCTGTTGTCCTATGTCGAAAGGGCAATATGTGTTGCGACATTTCAATCAATACGTGAAATGTGACACGGGTGTGGGTTCCAACAAATTAAGATGAAAAAGTATGTTGCAGGATTTCGGTGGATATGTTTCTTTACCACTCCCAAGATTATTATGTTGAACTAGTAGTAAATGTGCTGTAGTTTGAGTACTAGTAGTAGTAGTAGTTGTAGTAGTAGTGGCAGTAGTAGCAGCAGCAGAAGTAGTAGTTTTAGAAGTAGTAGTAGATATGGTTGTTAACGTTTTTGTTTTTGTTGCTGACGTTGCATCAACGCTAACATGGTACATGTAATTGGTTTTATAGGGACTGTAAGCGTGTATTTAATTGCCTATGGTTCTCATATAGATATTATCAACCGTTTAATATGGAGGGGAGGGGGTACAAGGACAAGAGTTGATGATACAACTTCTAAACAAATATGATCCTATTTTTAAGGAAGCGGTTATTCTTGTCATACAAACAAAGATGTTTCTCAATGGGTGTGCAGTATTCACCAGTAGGTATTGCAATCCTGCGGTTTTAAAAAGTACACATGATTAAAAACTCCGCCAGCATATAAGTGAGAGTGTTAAAATTGTAAATGAACTATATTTTCTTTTTGGATTAAAGGTCAATACATAATTAGATTTTAAATTGTCGATTTGTCAAATTTTGAATAGGTCACTTCAGAAAAGTTTATGAAACATTACAGTAAATGGTTACACCTTATTTATTCATGGCCATACGGAAAATCATGTCCAGTATTCACAGAATCAAACCCAACTTTCAGAGAAATGAGTACAATTTATTTTCAACAGATTTCCCATTTGTCGACTTATGAATAAATTTCACTCGACTTGACTAGACTTGACGAAGATCACTCTAACTGCCGGATAATATTACACTAAACAATGGAATGGGCATGTTTGTGAACATCGGACGGGTGGCTTACAGATGGGTGTACTTACAAACATGCATTTAACTTATTTCTAATTTAGGATAATTTATGATTAATGACAGGGATGTGTGAAACCTTTCAACGGGCTACAACTAATTTTGTTTATCGACGCCTCAGCCTCTCAGATCATAGCAGAGCTGACGGCGGGTGAATGTTGTCCGAGGTACTCAAATGTCCGACCTCGTTATGTACGCCTATCTGATTTTGAATCGGGTAAAGAATGCTAGATGTTTGTATTGTATAAACCCCAGCTGTTCAATTTGTTGCTCCCACGCGTTGATCAGGTGTGAATTTCATCAGGGGGTAGTGTTCTGTTTCGAAGCTACACGACTGCAAGATTGACAGGCGTCCTCGCGGCCAAGAGTAGGTTACGCAATACTAATTTTGTCTAACAACCGCCTTGCTCATTGGCGGCGACGACGGAGCTGTTATAACTTAACGACTTCTCGCATCATCGTGTGACTTTTGGTCTTCAATATATGGTGACTGTTGTCGATACCTTGGGGACTTGCCATGAAAGGGAAGCGAATCAATAACGATTTAATGGAAGGATACAGAATTAAACAGAATTAATCTGTTTCCTATTATTTGTACTGAAACCCGTCTTGTTGCGTAATATAACAAATTAAACATTTCCGACTACCATTACCCGTAAATGAATAACATTTTAAAAATCTTATATCAATTAGCATTACAATGTATATTATCGTTTGAGTATAATAAATATGTGCCGTACTCTGGGAAAACATTACAGGGACATTTTCAGCATATACTGGATTTTCATTAAGAAAAGACTTCCATTAAACAAAAAACTACTTAAACGGTGGAAAGTTTCGTCCCTGGTTAGCCTATGCGGATTGCACAGGATAAAATAGGACGGCACGTAACGCACATGCATAAAGCCCCGTTTTCCCAGATCAAGGCTCATATTATCTTTTGACACGAACAGTACGTCGTAGATGCGGCGAGACTCATTAGAGCATTTCCGGGGATGTTGTTGGCACCAAATTAGGGTACAACAAGTCAAGGCCCTGCCACTGGCATCTCGACAAAGGTAGATAGCATCGCTGTCAAGGCTCCCATGGGGTCGGAGCTTTGGGGAGTCGGGTCAGTGCGTTAAAATATTTGGTAGAATAGTTGTCGAGGTTGATTTGAAAAATACAGGTATCATCGGGAATGGCGGTGTTGCTTGTACAACGTTATTCACAAAGCGGCAAAGAAACAGATTAAGGTTCCCATAACACTAGTATTTCGTGCTCAAGCTCGGAAACAAATTGCACCAATTATTTTATCACTGACTAAATCACAAATATCTCCCACCCCGAAGATACGACTTACTTTGTAAGTGCGAACTTAATTTGTATATCGACAGGTATGCACAAATGGCATCAGTCCGTTATCTCGAGCGAACCCATAATAAGCTTCTGTAATATTGTTTATGTAAAATCAGTTTTTGTGTTAAATGCAATCAAACTGTCAAATATATATAAATATATATATATAGTGTGTGCAAGACATCCACCCTTTATAGTATTTTGGCAGTTATTGCCCTTTGCTTATTTTAATTTTGTATTGTTTTCTTGTGTGGACCACAATTTCAAGAATTGAAGGTATTTCACTAAATCTTCATTTCATGATCGATGGCTTTAAGTAAAATACAAAGTACAAAGACATCAACTCTAAAATATTTAAAAAGGTATTGCTCTTCAATTATTGTTCTCGTGTGTATTGCACAGTATTGCTGTAGTTCTATTTTAAAGAATGTCTAAGCTCTAGTAAACTATTTTCATGAAAATTACAAACAAGAACCTCAACACAATAAAAATTACAATTTTATTTAATCGTACATTTTATATGTAGTAAATACATAATACAATATTCATTATTTTTAATACCCTACAAAAATGGTCTATATTGCTGAGCATGCCAACAAATTAAAGCACATTACACAAGCACAATGGTGAACATGGAGAAAACACTACACACACAAAAACGCTTGAAAGTATAGCAACATTACACGTATTCCATAAATATGTTAGTATTTTCAAATTTTACATTTTATATTTTTTAACATTAACGCTTCATTTATGACAGCAGAATATTCAAACAACGACACTTTTGTGATTTAAACAAAAACAAACACGGATCAACATGCATACATGTCTGATATAGTTATAGAATATTCTTGATTTGAATTTGCAACTTACATATCAGTACCGTTTGCGAATTAAACTATGTATCATCTATGGCAAGAATTAAGCGTTGTTAAACATCTCAGATACAACTTTTCCGCTTTTACGATAATTGTAAGGCCGCCATCAAATGACTTCGAAATAAAAAATAATCACGACTCGTGACATATCAACATTTGATCTAACAATTATATGATACAATATTAACACAAAAATATCAAGTGACCTATATCAACAAACCATGTTATCTAGACTAATAATTGAGCGCAAATTTAAACTCTGATGATGAAAATAGTATTGCTGACGTCTTCAGGGCTGGCTTTTATACATGATCATGATGATGGCGATAATGATAGTGTTTATGGCTGTACAAGACATACAGTGATAAAAGTTAAACCAGGCATGGCATTTGTTTGATTAGGCGTACTATATCTCTGCTGCTTATAAAAATGAGATGATGATTATAATGATATTGACAAAACATACCAGTTATATACTGCATGATAAATATATATAAAATATAAGGCATGTAATTCACATTCATAGTCTACACATTAATACAAAAACTAAACTGACAATCACATTTGTTTTATTTCCAGATAATATCATTTATCCAAAAAGACGTTGCATCTTTGTTTGTATTCTCATTTAAAATGTGTTATTTTTGCTTACATTTACTCAAAATTGAAAATAATGAAATACTTAGGTGCCGAAGATTTTCAGCTCATCCGAGAATGGATCAGTAAAAGCAGAACACTTGTTCAAAACTACAATACAAAACTCTCTCAACGACATACGCTAAGTGTATCAGTTCCTACGTTTAGAGACCTCCAGCTTGAACTTTTCATGCAAGGTTCCTTTTATCAAACTGGAAATGTGTTATTGTGTTTACACGAATTAGCTTATTTATTGATAGTTGATGTGTCGCAATCGAAAATAAAATGAGACGTTTTAGCTTACTGTCAATATGGATTTAATTAGTACTATGAACCATGAATTTATGCAACATAATTGTAGGGTATCATGGCACAATTATCCCCAATCTTATGTTCATAACCCGTTATTCATATTTCAAAGTTGATAACAGCAAATAATGTCATGAAATCCTCACTGAGTATTTTCTTGTAAGAGAGCTCCTTTTGACTATAGTCGCCCATTCTCGTGGTCACTTGATTCAGCATTTCAACCAATTTAATCGAGTTCAATTTGTTAAGTTCTAGATGAAGCACGTTTTATAACCGCATTATAAATATATGGACAAAGTAGAAAACAAAGATGTGTAGGTCGCAAATATATAATTGTGTGTAACCTTATATACAATGAGACCATTTATAAAGCAAACTTGAAATTGCCTTTATAGGCGAAATGTAATAGGCAAACATTGTGTTTTCGTGATTGTTCGATAAATATTACAACATAATACGAAACAATATACTGAAAACGTTTACCTACGTAACATGTTCCCCAATAAAGAGGTTAAGACTTACTTGATGGTTTGCGGGGGCATCCCCACGTTGCCCGAGCAACGCATTTTGAAGGTCACGTCTACCTTGGCCTCAAAAATGTCATCGTTGCTCTCTGGGATCCCAGAAGAAACTGGAAGAGAGTCAAGAACATGACCGTGTGTTTTCCGGGTATTCGTAACGAACTAAAATAATTGTATTGGATTTTAAATTTATTCTTAGGTATTTAACTTGTATTTGTTAACGTGGTAGAGTAGTTCAGCTTTTATAGCTCTGGACTACAAGTCCGGAAATCTGGGATTCGATTCCAATACTGACCGAATTACTAGTGCTGGATTAGGTTACAGTATCATTTCTAAGGACATCTTGGCGTGTACCTCCGATTCTGGTAGATACTTACGAGTTACTAACATCAGTATGTGTACTTAGCACTGGTAAACCCGTATATTTTGGAAAAGTGTAAAACTTTGTGCAATGACCGCCGTTATCAGTCAAGAACAGTTCTTACCAAGGATGTCAATATTCGTTGATGCCGACATCTCCTTTGGACTGTTTTCAGTGAACACCACACAGCTGTACTGTCCAACATCCGAACACTTCGATGATCATGGTGAACGTGTAGCTCTTGTCCTGGACCCGACTGAAGTCTAGCTTTGCGTGATTCTGAAAAACAACATACACGTTTATAAAGTCCGTCTGCGCACGGGGGCAACATATGAGTTTATGAAATTCTTCCGCGCCATATGCTACTTACGAGTTTATGAAATTAATCCGCGCCTGAGGCTACATACAAGTTTATAAGGTATTCTGCGCCTGATACTACCTACAAGTTTATCAAATTCGTAAACGCCTGATGAGGCATACACGTTAATTAAGTCCTTTCGCGCCTAGGGTTAAATACAAGTCATTTTAAGTCGATGAAGTCCCTGTGCGTCGGATGCCTGAGGATAAAAAAAAAGTGTATGTGGCCTTTCTGCGCCTGAGGCTACATAGACGTGTATGAGGTCCTTCGGCGTCCTACTAAATATCTACCTAAAAAAAACTAAATATCAATGTTCGTCGTAATTACCATATTAAAGTGTTGACATATGACATTTCATCTACTTTTGTAATTTTGAAAATGTGTGTTCGTGTCGTGAGGTCCTTATGGAACATAAGTTTCTAGGATTAATCTTTCGACAAAATTCTCAGGCGCCTGGTTTGACCATTCCGGAAACGTGCTGCTCATGAGCATGGTCGTCAGTATGACGTCACCCTTCTAACAGCGCATGAAGATCAGCGTGTCGCCTGCCACGTGGTCATAGACGCACGGCATCTCTAAGCGATGCCCCATCTGATAAACACCGCCTGGCGGCGTCTTGATGGCGGCTGGAAATAGACAAAACGGCGAATGTAAAGGTTACATTACACTAAACAAAATTAAAGATGAAAGTGTGTTTTCTCTGTCCGGTAAGCGCAGTTGTTCGAACACACGCTTCTCACCTAAGCGAGCCGGGTTCAATCCCCTTTCCCGGCGCATGTGAGGTTGGTGTGTGATCACCATACTGGATAGATGGGATTTCGTTCGGGTACTCTGGTTTCCCCCACAGCAGAAGACTGCATCGACTTTGAATATCTTTCAGTAAAACACAAAATTGCTGGAAATAACAGCTATAATTTAAAATTCGTCCCAACTTTCGTGAGTCTAGGAAGCAAATTAGGTCGTAGTACTGGGACACACTTCGGGTCCTTATATAATGTAGCTTCAGGCGCGGGAGGACCTCACAAACTTCGAAATACAAACACACGTTCCCTATAAATAATAAAAACATGTTCAACTGGAAGAAAGTAAAGGTACACTGTAACTTGAAAAGTGCCAAAGTTGTATTGCCTTACTTTTCTTTATTTTAAATGTTGAAAACAAAGCAAGCCATCTTTCCAAAGAGACGAGAGGCGCCATATGAGAATTAGCGAATTGTGGAGGACGATGCCAGGCTATAATGCTGTTTTACAAAAGGACCATATATGCACGACCTTACTTACAAAATGGATTCAGATACTCAGGTAGGATTAGAAATCAACACGGCCCCTTTAGATCATAATACTATTACTCATATGGTCACTTAAAAATACTTCCTTCACCCATTAAGTTGTTGAGTCACGCTGGCATTGCATTTGAAATTGACCTTGACCTTTTGTCGCGTGCACTAATTAGATTCATTAGACGTCTTATCAAACCATCAAGAAATGCTGATGAGAACCTCATTAATATTGCATAAAACACAATTTTATCGTCGTTGGAACGCGCACGAATAATTATCCAATTATAAAATTCCGATGATTTTGCGACTTATGGACATTCCTCGATACACTGGTTGCTATGGTTATCTAAACTCATTCTCCGACGCGCTGATTACGAATATTGAGGACTAATTAGAGACCAAAACTGCGCGACATGTTTAAAATGATACGGCATGCGCTCTCTGAGAATGCAGGTGATACATTTTAATTTGATAATGGCGGGCTGTTGATTAGAAGGTCTGTACACATCGTGTCAAGTTCGTTTAAACCAAAGGTCACTTTGCAATATTACTATTGCTACTAACAGTTTATCTTTTGGACACAAACCTTTCTGAATGTAACTTAAAAAATGAAATATAGCAGATCCGCTTCTCTAGGATTGGACCATACATAGTTCGTTAATGCGTATATGAATACGCATGTAAGAAATGTTTTGACATTTTACATTTTGACCATCTGACTAGAAATAACTATTATTATAAGCAAAATGATCGACTTTATATTGCCGTTATCAATTTGAAAACAGAAGAACCAACATAGTATCAATAATAGCATTTCGATGTTATGTTAAACTTATTAAATTGCCATTTGTAAAGTTTTAAAATAGATATCCTTCTGCAAAGCTTTAAGTACTGAAACGTTCGGGTTCGTTTTCAGACAATAATCTTCATTAACGGCTTTCAAAACAGACCTCATCAGTAATAAGTACATTCGTAGCCCATTGGTTGCCCATTACTCGTTCCATGCGAAAGAAATGTCAGAGAAATGTCAGAACGCATTTCTCATAATTTCATTCAATTATCTCCTTAAAAGGTCTTTTGAAATCCGACTCTGCTAGGAGAAGATTATGCCTGTACCCGCATCAGGTCTTAATGGTTATCGTTTAATTGGGCGTAATCACATGTAACAGACATGCAACACAACAGTTTGCAGGGACTTGTTCACAAAGTTTTCGTATTTTAGAAAAAAACAACATTCATGTTATTATTTTATCGACTTCGAATGATGACTTTCCCATACACGAGACGATAATTTTAACATTGTTCTAAAGAGTGTTATTTTGCTTGTATGAATTCTACCAATTTGCGGGAAAGTCCCTATAAACTGGAATTTTCAACAACACAATCTAAACGGCGTCCATAAATTATTTGAGGCAGTTCGCAAATATTCGGTTTAAATTTCCGCCTTAAACTTTCTGTGCAAGGATACCGTAGATCAACGAACAATTGTGTTAAGATATTATTTAAAGTGTGAGTCCTCAAACGATGTCAATATATTGTCAATGCATTATACATGTTATTTACATTCACACGTGACATGATATACAATAAGTATTGGTATTTTCAAATAATACCATATAATAGATCAATAATAATGCTAATCGTGTGCAAAGTATTTGTATGACAACAGCAAGTCAATTAATCAATAAGTATTCAAATAATCATCATAATACTGCTAATTATAGCGTAAAGCGTTTTAATAGAAACAGAACGTATACCATCTGGTATATAGATACGAAAACAAGGCTTCATTTAAAATTGATGCAGACGGTATGAACACGCGGCCTATGCAGAGATAATGCTATGTTATAAAAGCCAATTCGCGGAAAGAAAACAGCCATCAAATAATCCGACCTTTGATGTTGGCTGTTGCACAAACATGTTAGCACAATTCGGGGTTACGAGGTTAACCGAAGAAAAGCACATACAATAGGCAAAATAAATATTGCATCTGTTTCAGGGTAAAAACGTCATTATGTTATACGTCATTATGTTGTTCATTTTAATTGTGTTTCAGGTAAATACAACTAGAACGTTGTGTCATATACGGCAAATAACACATAGATGTGTGGGTCACTGGGATTGTTAAAAGTGGCTAACACATCAGCGCTTTATGATGATGATATACCGGGTATTTGAAGTTTCAATTTTAATCACTTTTGGAAGACATTCGCTCCGCACACTTATAACGGTTGATGCGGAAAGACCGACGGGCCGAACGACGGACCCAACGAGTGACCCCAATATACCTTTTTCCACCAGAGACATTACTATTGCCATTTGATGCTTTTATGTTTTGTTTTAAGTGCATTTTGATGTGCGTAAATTCAGTGTCTCTCTTCTGTGCAAATATCTGGAATAGCACATTTGCTACCAAAACGTTATTGTCGAGAAAAAGGTCTATCACATCGATCATATGTCTGCAATGCTGTAATCTGCCAAAGAACAACACATGGCAGAACATTGTAGCCCTGTAATCAGCGTTCATTATAAACCAACCCTCTCTGTGACAGACGTGCATTTTCTGCATTATTTACAAGTGGAAGAAAATGCCCCGTGTATGTGTCTGGAATGCGGAAAGTCTAGACCCTCAGTTCACGATGGAATAGAACCCTATATGCTATGGGCAATTATTTCTGATACATCGAAGCCAGTTGTTGGGGAATTGTTTTGTATGAAGAGTGTGCATGTTGTGACATTAATGTTTAAATGTTCTCTTTTTTTGCTTTTCAGATATATGGTTGTTTCTGTTGTCTTAGGTCGAAAGGGCAATATATGTTACGACATTCCAATGGACAAAGTGAAATGAGAGACATATGTTCACATGAAAAAAGTATGTTGCAGATTTGTTGGTTGTTAATAGTCTTTTCCTCTCCCAAGACTATTATGTTGCATAATCAGTACATGTACTGTAGTAGTAAGTACTAGCAATAGTTTAATGTAGGGGCGGGGGGGAGTAATCGAAGATGAAAGTTGATGATACCACTTACAAAAATTTGATCATATTGTTAAGGAAGCGGCTATTATTTTCATAAAAACACAGATTTTTCTTAATAGATGTGCAGTATTCATAAGTAGTTATTGCAGGCATGCGATTTTAAAACGTACACATGATAAACAACTCCTTCAGCATCTAAAGTGAGAGTTTAAATTGTTAATTTAACTATATTTTAATTTTTGATAGAATTCAATACATAATAAGGTTGTAAATCGTCGATTTGTCATCTTTGGAATGGGTCACTTAAGAAAATTATATGCAAGATTACTGTAGCGCGGCATAGGGATGCAAAAATCATGACATGGTAAAACGTTGAATAATTATCGCTATGCAGAGAATCATGTACAGATCTCACACAATCCTACCCAACTTGCATCGTTCTTTTCAACAGATTCCCCATATATCGACTTATGAATAAAATTCACTTGACTTGACTGGACTTGACGTAGACCACTCTAACTGACTGATAATATTACACTTAACAATGGGACGGGCATGTTTTGGAACATCGGACGTAGGGCTTACAGATGGGCGCGGCATACTTACAAACGAGCATTTAACTTATTTTTCTATAGGGTGATTTATGATTAATGACATGGGTTTGTGAAACCTTTCAACGGGCTACAATTATTTTGTTCATGAACGCCTTAGCCTCTCGGCTCATGACAGAGCGGACGCCGGGTGAATGTTGTCCGTGGTACTCAAAGGTCCGACCTCGTTATGTCCGCCTTTCTGATCTTGAATCGGGTAAAGAATGCGAGCTGTTTGTATTGTAAGAACCCCAGCTGTTCGATGTGTTGCTCCCACGCGTATCTCAGGCGTGAATTTTATCAGAGGGGTAGTGTTCTGTTTCGAAGCTGCACGGCTGCAAGATTGACAGGCGCCCTCGCGGTCAAGAGTAGGTTACGCAATACTAATTTTGTCTAACAACCGCCTTGCTCATTTGTGGCGACGACAGCTGCTTTTATTACTAAACGACTGCTCGCATCATCGTGTGACTATTGTTCGTCAATCAATGGGGACTGTTGTCGACTCCACACCTTTGGGCCTAACCACTAAAGGAAAGCGAATTAATTACGATTTATTGGACGGATACAGATTTAAACATAAGTAATTCCAGTAATTGTACTGAAAATCGTCTTGTTGCGTGATATGAAGAATTAAACATTTCCTACTACCATTACTCGTATATGAATGAAATTTAAAGACTTATACAAATGTATATTATCGTTTAAGCATGATGTATATGAGCCGTACTCTGGAAAAACGGGGCTTAATGCATGTGCGAACATGCTAATCAGAGACGACACTTACCGCATATACTATTTTTTCGCTAAGAAGAGACTTCCATTGAACAAAACAACTACATTAAAGGCAGAAAGTTTTGTCTCTGATTAGCCTATGTGGACTGCACATGCTAATAATGGACGGCACTTTACGCACATGCGTTAAGCCCCGTTTTTCCGGTGCGAGGCTCCCATTTGTTTTTGACACCAACAGTACGTCGTAGATGCGAGACTCATTATAACAATTTTTTGGATGTTTTTTGCAACCAATTAGGGTACAACAAGTCATGGCACTGGCATTTGACAAAGGCAGATAACATCGCTGTCAAGGCTGCCATGTGGTCGGGGCTTTGGGGAGTCGGGTCNTAATGAAGTCAGATAAGTGAATAAGACATGTGTCGGTGGAATAACCTCTCCTAAACCCAGACTGATATTTATACAATAAGTCATGATCTTGAAAATACTTTTCAACTTGGTCATAAACAACACGTTCAAGTATCTTTGAAATGATATTTAAAATAGAGACAGGTCTGTAATTACCAACACAAAGCTTATCATTCTTCTTAAAAAGAGGGACAACTCTTGCAGACTTAAGATCATCAGGAACGACCCCTTGTATAAGTGACAAGTTAATGACATGAGCAAGGGGGGCAGCAATTATAGAAGACCCATCCTTTACAAACCTAGAAGGTATACCATCCAACCCAGTGGCCTTTTTAATACTAAGTGAATTTAAGTATTTCAAGACTGTACTCTCAGTTACAAGTGAAAATGAATAACTATTAGGATGAACCCCTTTACTACTGTAAAATGAATAAATAAAACTACAACCATATGTGTATACCTTTTTTGGAAGTTTCTTAACAAGTTCAGAAGCAACTGTTGTGTAGTAGCTGTTAAATGTCTCAGCAATACATTTCTTTTCAAAACAAATACTGTCATTTATTTTTAAGCATATATTTGCATTAGGAGTAGAAGAACCTTTCTTTGAAGGCAAGCCAAGGGATTTAAGTATTTTCCATAGAGAATTAGAATTATTTTTGTTTTCTTCTAGGGTACTTTTGTAATAATTTTTCTTAGCACTAAGAACAAGACTTTGAACAGAATTTCTCAATTTCTTAAAAGTGTTATAACTTATTTCAGACTTGTCAACTTTATATTTGTGGAAAGCTCTATCTCTTTCATTTATAGCCTGCAAAATATCTGAGTCCATCCAAGGTTCAGTCCTTTGCTTTAATCTGACTTGTTTCACAGGAGCTATGCTATCAATAACAGAAATAAACAATTTCTTAAAAATATCCCAAGCTTCACTTGCACTGTCACATAACAAAACAGGAGTCCAATCAGTTGATAACAAACTAGCTTGAAAATTCTCCTTATTGTATTTTTTCAAAGACCTTAAATTAACAGTATTATGAGTACCGATATATGACTTGACAGATTTCCTGGTACAAAATATTACAAAATGGTCACTAAAAGAAGTTTGTATTACACCAGACTGTGAAATTTTGTCCTTATCTGAAGTTAAAATCAGATCAATAATAGTAGAACTAGTATTTCCAAATCTGGTTGGATTACAAATAAGCTGTTTAAAATGGAACATATCAACAAAAGATTTGAAACATTGTAAAAGAGGATAAGACTTTCTACATGATACATCAGTGTTAAAATCACCTAACAAAATTGTTTCATGTTCTAAGAAGTGAATGTCTGATGAACATAATTCATCTAATATGGAATAAAAGTTCTGTTGTGTAGGCGGTCTGTACAAGCATCCACATAAAATTGGTTTGGTTTTAGGTAAAAACAGTTCAATAAATATCGCCTCCAGGTCCTCATGTTTTAGGTCATCACGGCTGTTGTAGGAGAGGTCTTTTCGTATAAAAATGCACACTCCGCCTCCATGTCGATTGCGATCCCTGCGCTCAATACAATAATTTTCGATGGAAATTTCAGAATCTGGAACAGATGAGTCCAGCCATGTTTCAGAAAAAGGTATGATTGCAGCCCTACTTTTCTTGGCTAGTGAATCAATTTCATGAAGTTTTGGTAAAAGGCTGCGAACATTAATGTGTAAAAAGTGAAGGCCACATTTCTGGAAGACACTATAATCACTGTAAGTAGTTGATGAAGACGTAGGACTTGAAGTATCAGTAGGTCCTGGGCAGGGGTGAATATCACCACACAATAGTAAACATATTGGCAGGAAGACGTTTTCCCTCTCAAATGAGTAGCACGAAGACAAATAACGTCTGGATACTGAGATGCTCAAGTTTATAAAATGATTGTGAAACGTATAATGCCCGTAGGAAATGCTGTTAAACAGAAAACTGTTAATATGTGTAGTTGAGAAAGTTGAAGCGTATCCGAATTAATTTTCTTCCGAACGTATGGACAGTTCAAACTTGTCCTGGTTTATGAATATATACAGTTTTGCTTGTATGAATTCTACCAATTTGCGGGAAAGTCTCTATAAACTGGAATTTTCAACAACACAATCTAAACGGAGTCCATACATTATTTGGGGCAGTTCGCAAATATTCGGTTTAAATTTCCGCCTTAAACTTTCTGTGCAAAGATACCGTAGATCAACGAATAATTGTGTTAAGATGTTATTTAGAGTGTGAGTCATCAAGCGATGTCAATATATTATAAATGTATTATACATGTAATTTACATTCAAACGTGACATGATAATGCTTCTTAAACATGTAAATACATATACAGTGCATAGTTCTCCTGCAAATATAAATACAGTTAAATCTTCCTTCGTGGTTAAAATAAATAATTGCCCTCATGCAGCATGATGGACCGAATCCTGGACATCGGTTCGTACTGTCAACGTACTTAAGTCACCTATGTCCGCCTGTGTCAAGAATAACTAAGGAACAATTGTCTGTAAGAACCGATGTCCAGAGACCTCTTTGACAATATTACACTCGCGACGATTCATTTGCTTAACGTCGCACCTCTTGCAAAATCAATAACATTAGCAAGGTTCTATCAGAAACGTCAAGGATTTGCAAGAACAAAATAAACACCCTGATATGAAAGGGCCGCCTAAGGATCATGATGTCTCTATTCCCGCGAAATCCAAGACAATGGGACCTTACAATCCAATAGTGCATTTGGCTATGGTGATAATGGCTTTCCCCGCCCCTCTACGTAATTGATTAATAGTTTGATAATGTATAACTTCGAAGTACTACATCAACTTCTTCAATCCAACAGTCTTATTAGTAATTTTCCAATTAAACTGTCAACTCATGGATTATATGTGTCGTGTTCTGATAAAACTGGGCATAATGCATGTGCGTAAAGTGTCGTCCCAGATTAGCATGTGCAGTCCGCACAGGCTAATCAGGGACGACACTTTCCGCCTAAACTAGATTTTCGCTAAGAAGATACATCATTTAAACGAAAAATTCCATAAAAGCGGAAATTGTCGTCCCTGATTAGTCTGTGCGGACTGCACAGGCTTATCTGGGGTGACAATTTACGCACAAGCATTATTCCCAGTTTTCTCAGAACACGACACATATATGAAAAGATTAAAGACATCACATTCGACGTAAATAATTACTGTCCAAATGATTCATCGAAGGACCGTGCGTTGTGTATGATCTGTAAAAATGACCATATGCCCTGGCGAAATATGAGACATTTAGTGGGATGTGATCGATGGAAATTGGTCGCGATAAGCTTCTATCTAACCTATTGTATTCGGTGTGATTTCCGGTCGAAGAGTCACTGCTATTGAAATTTGAATTTCGATGTGACCTGTTCACGTTCATGTATCGTTACTCCACTATTTACTTCAATTTATTAGTATTTCGGTTTAAATCTATTCTTAAAAATATTGATCCATCCTCATAATAGTAAAACTATTGACAAATCATTAGTTAGGATTCGAAAAACAAGTAGCACAGCTTCTGGAATAATGCTTCAAGTGACCTTATTATGTTTGCCTTCCTTCTACTATTTTACTAAGAAACCTTTCTGTCGATTATGTCCCATACTGAAGGCACAGCATGTTGATGATGACAATGATTACGAAACAGATAACACAGCTATTTGTCGTATGCTATCGATGATAATTATGACAACGACGGTGATTATGACATTGAATAATAATAATAAAAATGGTAATTTTGAGATGAGAATTCTGATGCTGATGATTATGAGGAGGAGGAGAATGAGAAAAAACGTTACGATGATGATAAATGGGCAAAGGTGCTTAGCGTTTGCAGATGCGTTTTTCCTTTTCATAAAGTAACAACGTCGATGAAGACAAAGCTAATGAAGTCATTCGGAAACAGACACCAGGGCTCTGCTAATCATCGGTTAATTAATGAAGCTGGCATTAGCTTATTAAAAATGAATTATTATCACGTTATTCTATTTAACGTCTCTCGGGATATCGCCGTTCGCGAGATACCGCAGGGATCTGTCGGCTGCATTATGGGTCCGAAGGGGCAATTGTAATAGGAAATTATGTTCCAAAACTTTGTACCGTGCAAAAATATCTCAATTCATAACTTCTTGGACTGAGTTCCCAATAATTCATTGTGGACGGATTTTTTTAAATCATCAACAAAAATAATAAAGCAAATGTATATTACGATCTCCTATATGTTGCATGACAAAATGTTCACACCGTGATTTATATTAATGTATATTAACCTCAAGTAGGTAAGAATTTCGGGGGGGGGGGATATTTTAATGTTCAGTATAAAGATCTTAGAATTCTAATATAATTTTATAAAGATGATATGATGCACACTTCGTAAACGTTTAAATTAACTATTTTCACAAATTCAGTTCTCGTTTTATCACATGAACTTTGAGTTTAACACGCACTCAGAGTTCTGTTTGTAAATTAAGCCTTAAAGTTAGTTAAATAAAAAAAAATCTAACAGGAACAACTTCACTGCTTTAACTCGCAAATGAGTAGCTTGTGGCCTAATGATTGTATATAATGCGGACATCAATAGCTAATCAAGTGTACGTGACGTTATTAAGACAGTATCACCGTGACTTATTGGGTTTTGAGAATTGCTTTTAATTTTGATGCATCTTAAATGATTTTCTAATCACACGTTTCAATTAAATTGATAACAAACCGACTGAGTTTAAAGATAGTATGCATATTTAGGAATTGTGACCATGTAAGAGGAAACCGATTTGTAGACCTTTTCGTTTCCTATGATGGTTTCAGCAGTTTATTTCCAAAAACTAAAATAAGTCAGTCCAAACGTTTGCGGTGACAAAGTACTGAAACAGAAATGTCATAAACAAAAGTGCATTTCCTATTACAGCGTTGCTATTTTTGGATGTTAATTATTAGGAATACGTCGATAGCAAATGTATAAATCCTGCTTTTGTCAAGCGTGTATTTCATACATGTATATTATACAGATAATAATGTAATATGGTTTGGTTACAGTGTTTGATCCTCTATTTGGTGACACGAGCTGGTGATGTCAACTGTTTCAAGTTTGAATTTATTAAAAACATGAACAGAAAGAAGTTTTAGAACGTTAAACACCATTATGGCGTCACCACATTCGAATGCTCCGATGTAAATAATGTATTCAGTTGCATATAGGATTCAATGTTTAAAAAGACCGATTCTTTGTTAATCAATATCGGACCCGCTTACAATGTATCGGTCTTGTCAGTTGTACCGACAGTTTTCGCAAAGTCTTATCTTAGAAGATTGACCGTATGAAATACGAGTAGTTGTTAAATATTGTATAACTCGAATGTTCATAATTATTCAATGACGGACATAGCTATCAAGCAACCAGCAGTCCTTACATGTTTACAGGATTATTACAGTTGTTTTTCAGGCAAAACATGAGAAGCGATTTTGAAAATACTAATATTTTTACTTGATGATTAAAGTGGATTGCTGGATATAACAAAGTATGAAAAGTTTGTTTTTTTCAAAACTACTTTACTACGAACAATAACAATCTGCTGAAAACGATATAACGACAAGTATCGAATACCAGGCTTAGCTAGCATTACGCTTTGATGTTCCAATGTAGTCCAAAATGCGATTATTGCATGAGAAACACTCTTTAATTATCTTTTATTCTGTTCAAACCAGGTAAAGAAGTACCACCCCGGGAAATAAACGGCTCGGACCAAAAGCAAACCATATGCTGATCGTGGATCAAAAAGCAATGAATAATTTATTAGCGCGATGGAAAAGACATTTTTAAAATGAACGCTAGATATCGGATAAGAACATTTAAAGAAGTGCAATGAAAGACGATAATTTGTTTAGACTTCTAGAAATGGAAACTGAAGCAATGCCGATAAATGATAAATTGTGTGATTCCTTTAATTCTCTTTAAATAGCAAATAAAGGATCTTATTGTTTGAATGTAATTTTAAAGATTTGCTTGTATTGAGAATAATTGTTAAAATATGGCATTTGCTTGATATTTTGATCATTTTCACATGAAAATCATCATATTTAGAAAAAGACGTTTTAGACGTTGATGCTGGTAGCGACGAAGACGACAACGATACAAAAAAGATGACGATAAAAAAAGAAGAGGAATATGATGTATTGATGATGAAGATCATGCGGATTTTGATGTTAATGCTTCTTCTTCTAATGATGATGATCATGATAAGAATGAGGAAGATCATGATTATAATCATGAACATTAATAGGAAAACGAAGAGGATAATAACTTGTTGTTGTTGTTATTGATGATGATAACGATGATGATGATGGCGATGATGACGATGATGATGACTAGTAATATTATTGTGTAAGTGGTGGTGGTGGTGGTGGTGATGATGGTTATGTAATGAATCATCGTAGCGCCACATCCATTGACTGCTTCTGATTTATGACCGTATTCACGTGCAAAGCACTTAGCACGAGACGCACGAGCATAATTGTCGCTCTCGGGTTTTTATTCTATTGACTGGTTGCCTTGATACCAAGCTTATTGCCGGGCTTTATACGCTGACAGCTGTATGGTTCCCTGTAGACATGACAATAAGTTAAATATAAAAGTTACCCACATAAATCCTTTCAAAGTCTTTCAAAGATTCGCTGTCACTTTTCCTGTTCTCGTGACGATTTATTTTTGGTTGCTCTGGGACAAAGCGATAATAGTTCCTTATATAGGAATATATATATATATATATATAGAAAAATGGTCTTGCACAAAAAGCATCTGAAGTCCCCCAGTTTCGTGTTACCAGCATATTTAACATGGTAATTGTTCCTTAAGTGATTATATGAATGACGTAACAATTACGCCCCTCGTAAACATGTCCTGGACAAAAAACATTTTAACAGGATAATATATACGCTCCTGAATAAATGTGTCTTGGTTCTCTTGCTGGCTCCTTTATTGCAACCTTTTTTAATTTTTAACATTCAAAAAAACATTCCTTAAATTTTTAACAAGAAAAATATCTTCAAAAAGATATTCGGTGTTTATTGTAAACATAAGAGTACAACATATACAAATATATATATAACTACACGTAGTTTCATTAAAACCCAAATAATGCTTTACTTGTACCAATTGCTTATTTTTATCCGCCTTACATTAGTTATTTAATTAATTTAAAGTTTATGGCATACATTGAGTTTCCTTAAAAAAATGTCATGGTTTATGACCAGTTTAAGGCGGTCGATGAATAACTGACTATTCGAAAACCCAACACATAACTCTTTTCGCAAGTATTTTCAAACCAAAGTTTGCAGTATTCGTTAATTCAAATATCAACAATGCTTTCACAGACAGGATCGCTTATCGTTACTTCCCAAATAAATTATCAATTTAAGTTTGTAACATTAGAATGAACAAGATCAATAATGTTCGCAGACCTTCTCACGTGTCATCTTTTACTTTCATTTTATTATTCACATGATGCAGCTGCAACACGAATGCTATTGACCTCATTAAAAGCAAATAAATGCCAAAATAAAATGCAGATGCAAATCTATATAGCAGACAAAAATGCTTAAAAATGAATCGATAAATAATTTTCAGAGTCGTAACGCAAATGGAGCGGAAAGAAGCTTTAATGTTGTTTATTTCTCTTCTTTTTATTATGTCTCTACAAACTAGTTAACTTGAACTAAATGTCCACATCTTAAGCACTTTTTTTAATACTTTTCTTTGATGATAGACATGTATTTTGATGCCAAAAGTGTCATGGTTGAACGCTCAAAGTAATAGTGGCGTATATACGTCGTCAAAGAACTTGGTATTATAACGAAATATGGCACACATGGTGTTGCATTATGCGAGGAATTTCATCTGTGGCTCATTAGACTGTACATTCAAAGGTCAAAAGTCGATTTCTCCTCCAAGCACAATTGTATACGCTCACAGAGTCGTTATCCTCACATTTTCAGACGACTTAATCTTTGGGTTATTGAAAAACAAATAAGGATTTTTTGTTATCTTTTATTGGCATTAAATTGTCATGTTTTATCCCATAGCTATGCTATGGGATCCATTAATATTATGTTAACATTTGATAATGCTGATCACATTATCTTCACTTCGTGCCTTGTACTGTTGTACCCCATGCTGCTGCAAATATGATAGTGTCAGTGATTTCACCAAACTGGATATTAAATAAATGTTCCCACATTCTTCTGTGCAGAGAAAACTTCTACGCCACGATTTATTGTCTATATGAACATCATAAACACGTGCTTCTGCACATTACATTTAACAATTAAATCGAAAATAGGATTGTCTGCTTTTGGATGCAATACAACACATGACAAGTTAATTTGCGATTCTTTTAATTAAAATTTAAATTTAAAACAATTTATTCAAGATCTTGGTACACCAAATAGAAACTTTCTAAGATTCAGGCAATACAATTATGAAACAAATCTAGTCTATCGTAGTTTGGACTATGATAACGAGAGCTCACTATTGTTAAATAAGCTCTCATTAAGATAAAGGTGCTCAATTGTGCTCAATTTTGTCATTCATACGTGATGCTCGCAATTATGGCGTCAACAAATTTACCAGATACATTTCACTAAACGTTACACATAAATACGAAGGGTTCATAAGGACTTAACGTTATCTCAATTACTGAAATACGTCAGGTCACATTGATAAACAGCGGACACGAATCATGATAATAATAAGGATTTACTTCGACTTATGACACCAATTATACTAAGCGCCTCTTGGATTTCTGAACGATGTTTACAGAGATCTCGAAATCTCTTGAAAGCTGCTTGAAGATCGTTGAAGGCAAATTATACCCGGGTTTGTTACATGCTATGTCCCATTTTGAGTTAAGTTTGATTTACTCTATTCGTCTTTTTTGAAGAACAACATTATTGCCGAAGTTAAACTGCATAATATTTATGTGTATTCTATATTTAAAACAGATGAAATTTATTGTGCTTGGAACTGAATTTCGATTTCAAGAATAATGAATATAAATATTTGTATGGTTAGTACTGTTTTGTAATGATAATCATGCATTTTTATTTGAAAGAAATAGGCGTCACTAATGCTGAACATAATAGCAGTGTTAGATTCTACATGAGTTACATGAAATAAAGAACATTGTCCATAAATGAGAGAAGGTGATTCTAATGGAATTATATCTCATATGCGTCAGACAACAGACATATTTAGTTTGCAAAGGTAATCTTGCTTGGCATTTGGTTATTTGATTTATCCAGACTGGAATATAACAGCAATATAACAAACATTAAGCAACAATATAAAATAGCTTTGTAGAAGGTCGGTATGATTTATTAAACAGAAGCTTTTAAACTGATCAAACAACTTCAGAAATTCACTTTATTTGTTATATTTTGACATACAAAACAACCAAACTCAAACGAGAACAAAACATCCTACCGGTATTGTTTTAAAAAGCGAATACATCAATGATTGATTACCTTTAAACTATTAAGTTTCAACCAATTACTACCATTCAAAAAAGCACTTCATACAAAAACAGAACACAACTTGAATCAACAAATCTCTGTATTCCCACTCGTTTAAAGAAATAATGAATTAAATTCCCGTGGGAAAAGTCACGTGGTTGAAACTTGTCAAAGATAATAACAGGGATCGAACACGAGCTGTTTCTGCACTTACCTTGAAGTAATTTAAACAGTTAAGGCTAATGGAGTCTATAACACGGAACGGTTCGTTTTGTTTTGGCATTTAAATATAACCTTATTGAGACCAATTTTGATTGTTGAGTCTATTAAATTTAGAATATCAATTAAATCTATGACCTGCAATTTTAAAACGTACATCAATGTCATAAAAAATATCCTTTTTAAGAAAATGTGCCAAACTTTAGCTTCGTGTCTAATAATTACAAGGATGCAAACGGACAAAAAAAACATGGTATAGCGGTAACCCTAACCGCAACAGAAAAGTGAAAAGGACTCTTAGGAGAGGACCTTTATTGGGCTTAACGCTCAAAATGATATCCACGCATCAGAAGTTGTATCATCCTATTCAAAGAGTGCACGTTTCAATGATTGGTAGGATTTTAAACAGGTTAAGATAAGTGCTTTAAAACAATTGATATTTTTAATCGAGCAATATGCTTTAGTGTTCTTAATTTGCAATTTAATTTGCAAATTATATTCTAATATTTAATTAACGATAAAAATCATAAAAAACTCGCTATAAAACTATTGCTACCCCAACCACTATTCGTTTGGTCCATTTGTATCGCCCTTCAAAAATGCATGCGATTTTTCCAGGGAGGGGCTCAATTAGTGAATTTGATTAATTGGCTCTTCAGAGAATATCTACTAACCGATAAGCTTAGGCGGCTTTTCAAGCGGTCCGTATCGCTATATAATGGTCCATTGTGATCTAACACACCTGTGGAACGGTTTATGGATGGTTTTGTGATTGTCTGTATATGTCCCTTTAAGTAGCTCTTAATTATGATGATTATTGTAATGTTAATTTAATAAATATTCATGATAAGCCGATATGAACATGTCTGAAACTCCGTTTCTTTTTGCATGTATGGAGAAATGAAATTAAAGGGCTTTTACAGAAATATGTCATTTTCGTATAACAAAATAGTGTGCATACACAAATTAGTTTACAAGGGATTACCGGTAAGTCTTATTATACATTTGTTGCTGTAAATACAGACAAACAAACTGTCCGACAGTCAAACCCAGAATAGGGTTTCTTACTCGAATATGCAAACATTCAAGTATTCGTTGCCATTGTATAGTATCTTTATTACTCGTACAATATATTACTGTTCTTAGGAAGAAACGCTCAATATACACCAGATTCGTCCGCTTGTCAACATTCTCATAAAGCACGTTACAACAGAAAAGTCTATAACGAATCTGCAGTCGTTAACTCCCTGCAACGTCGTGTGCAAGACAGAGCGCAATGTAGCCAGTAATGTGTTATAAGTTCACAATTATTATCTTATTATAACTGGGTAAGTGCACTGTTGACGGAATCATTCGGTCTTTATAAGTGTTAATCCGGTCATTGGAACAGAGTGGCAAAATGTTAACTTTGCAGGCTCCAAAAAACTACCAATCGTAACCCCGAAATGTATACCTGCATTAGCTCGTTCGGCCCTGTTGACGGTTCATTATTTCGCGAGTTATAGACTGTAGGTCATAAAAATATGGTTTGCAATGAGCATTTGGTATACAGCACTAAGCAACAACCAAGGTAAATTGAAACGATTGAGTATAACAATGAGGTTCCGTTTTTTACTTATCCTTCAATAAACATATTCTGCTCATTCGAATAATGGCTTTGGAGTTATACAATTTCACTCGAACGGGTGTTTTGTTCTGATGGAATCTTTGGAATATAAAGCGATAAAATACTCAAGGTCGATAAACACACCTTCTTTCCATGTTTTCGCTAAATTAAATTAATAATCACAAAATAGCCTTCAATAGGTAGTTCAAAAACGACTGTAACTCGGAAACAAGTACATGCTGTCGTATGAACAATATTGCGTTAGCAAACAAAACATTCCCCACCTACTGTCTAAACTACTATCATCATCATCATCATCATCATCATCATCATCATCATCAGCAGGAGCAGCAGCAGCAAAGCAGCAGCAGCATCATCATTATCATCATCATCCTCCTCATCATCCTCATCCTCATCATCATCCTCATCCTCATCATCATCATCATCATCATCATCATCATTATCATCATCATCATAATCATAACGATACCGCGTGACTACTATTATTTTATACTGCTCATATTGTACATTTTATACCACCATTATCATCAATTAGTCATCATAATCATCATCATCATCATCATCATCATCGTGAAAAAACGATTTCGCGTCACTGCTCTTATTATCCCGTCTGGTTCCTACTAGTTTAGCAATATTAGTCTAGTAATAAACGCCTTGCCAATGTTACTAATTTTTTGTATGATAAACAGTATAAGGAGGGTATTGAAATGGCATGGATACTCTTCCATACAAAGTGTACGGTGGTCAACGACAGATGACCTTTTCATATGCAAAAGCCGATCTATGCAGCCTTATTCAATTTAACGCTAATTACCAAGTAATCCAATAATATTACAAAAGAACGTCTTGCTAATGTTGACTAAGTACAGTAAATGTAATTAAGAAGCCACGCCAGGTTGCATCTTTAATCTAGCGAATACTGATTTTATAATTCATGCATGATTAACAAATTCCAATATTTTTGCTTCAATATTGCAGCAGCTGAGCTAACGGTTGTACGCACACACGCAACATGTAGTTAGAAAGAGAACAAAATAGGATGTTAATAAACTGAATAAATTCGTCCGCATATTCAGTTCAGCGTGTATTATTATATTACCTATACTGTATGATGTATAGTATCGGCATTAAAATAAAATAATTTAAATGTTTGCATGCAAACTGTTAAAAATAACTCTGTGTAAAATGCAAAGTTTGCGCTGGTGTAATGTATAAGATGTCCATCTGGCGATCGGACGATTAAGACACCAAAAATAAGTTGTACCCAGGTAACGGACTCAAGCGTCTCAAAGGCGTTATTCTTTCGATGCAATCGATCTGAAATAATTACGTTAAAACTTTATTCAAAAGTCGACTAATAATTTGATTTTGTTTCAATTAATTTCTGATTACTTGGGGGGAGTTTTCAAGATGCTGTCTTAAGCAAGATCAAATGGCAAAGAATATATACTAGATGCGAGGTAGGATCTATGTGCATGTAACATAATACAATAATGACTTCAAGGCTTGATAGAAACGTCAAGTCTCAGTCAAGCTTTGGGTCGCAGCTTATAAAATCGGATATTTATTTATTTTATTACCGGGCTCACAAATAAACTCCATCCATAATGTTTGCAATATTTTAATAATTTATTTAGTCATTGTTTTGTTTTTTCCTCAGTTTACTACAATATTGAACTAGGAATTTTCATTCCCATCATGTATGTATACTCTGTGACGTCGTTTAACTAGTTGGACTATTAGCCAGACAAAATTACGTCAACGCATCACCGTAAGAAACCAAATGGTTCTTTGTTTTGCGAGCACCGTTTCCAAGTACACAAGTACAAAACGCAAACATGTGCTCATATAATACAATGTACCGAAATACTATATAGAATGTAGCACGATTTAGCTCTGTTATTGAGCACTTAATATCCCGTTAATCCCTCAAATCAAAGGAGTAATTTACTACAGTGTATCTGTCTGTCATCATGGCAGCAATTAGTTCTAAACGGTTTTCCCCGACGGACATGGGGTTTATCGGTTTTAACGTTCGATTAACAATAAGAGGATGCGTTCTGTTCGAATACAAGCAAATGGCTGGGTTAACATTGTGGCTTCAGATTGTGTGAAGCACTATAAAGTACCGGGTGGTAGTCTTCTAAAAGTAAAAATGTTACGCTGCACGTTTCAATTACCTATGGGGTACAGCGATTAAAAAAGGCTTAACATCAATAAATATTGGTATTTTCAAATAATACCATATAATAGATCAATAATAGTGCTAATCGTGTGCAAAGTGTTTGTATGACAACAGCAACAGTCAATTAATCAAAAAGAATTAAAATAATCATCATTATACTGCTAATTATAGCGTAAAGCGTTTCAATTAAAACAGAACGTATGCCATCTGGTATATAGATACGAAAACAAGGCGACGTTTCAAAATTGTTGCAGACTGTATGAACACGCGGCATATGCAGCGACAATGCTATGTTACAAATGCCAATTCGCGGAAAGAAAACAGCCATCAAATAATCCGACCTTTAATGTTGGCTGTTGCACAAACATGTTAGCACAATTCGGTTGTACCAGGTTAACCTAAGACAATCACATAAATAGGCAAAATAAATATTGCATTTGTTTCAGGGTAAATACGTAATTATGTTGTTCATTTTAATTGTGTTTTTCAGGTAAATACAACTAGAACGTTGTGTCATATACGGCAAATAACACATAGATGTGTGGGTCACTGGGATTGTTAAAAGTGGCTAACACATCAGCGCTTTATGTTGATGACATACCGGGTATTTGAAGTTTCAATTTTAATCACCACTTTTGGAAGACATTCGCTCCGTACACTTATAACGGTTGATGCGGAAAGACCGACGGGTCGAACGACGGACCCAACGAGTGACCCCAATATACCCTTTTCCACCAGAGACATTACAATTGCCATTTGATGCTTTGCATTTTGATGTGCGTAAATTCAGTGTCTCTCTTCTGTGCAAATATCTGGAATAGCACAATTACTATCAAAAAGTTATTGTCGAGAAAAAGGTCTATCACATCGATCATAAGTCTGCAATGCTATGATCTCCCAAAGAACAACACATGACAGAAAAATGTAGCCCTGTAATCAGCGTTCATTATTTACCAACTCCCTCTGTGACAGACGTGTATTTCATGCATTATTTACAAGTGGAAGAAAATGCCCCGCGCATGTGTCTGGAATGCGGAAAGTCTAGACCCTCTAGTTCACGATGGAAAAGAACCCTATATGCTATGGGAAATTATTACTGATAAATTAAAACCAGTTTTTGGGGAAGTGTTTTGTACGAAGAGTGTGCATGTTGTGATATTAATGTTTTAATGTTCCTTTTTTTCAGATATATGGGTGTTTCTGTTGTCTTAGGTCGAACGGGCAATATATGTTACGAGTTTACGACATTCCAATCAACGAAGTGAAATGTGAGACATGTGTGGGCTACAATATGTTCACATGAAAAAGTATGTTGCGTAGTTTTGGTTGTTAATCGTCTTTACCTCTCCCAAGATTATTATGTTGACTAATTAGTACATGTATTTTAAGTACTAGTAGTAGCAGTAGTTTAATGTATGGGGATGGGGGGAGTAATCGAAGATAAAAGTTGATGATACCACTTACAAAAATATGATCATATTGTTAATGAAGCGGCTATTATTTTCATAAAAACAAAGATTTTTCTTAATAGATGTTCAGTATTCATAAGTAGGTATTGCAATCCTGTGGTTTTAAAACGTACACATGATTCACAACTCCTTCAGCATATACAGTGAGAGTTTAAATTGTTAATTTAACTATATTTTATTTTTGGATAAATACATAATAAGGTTGTAAATCGTCGATGTGTCAACTTTGGAATGGGTCACTAACGAAAAGTATATGCACGATTTCTGTAGCGCGGCATAGCGATGCAAAAATCATGACATGGTAACCCGTTGAATAATTATCGCTATGCGGAGAATCATGTACAGTACTCACACAATCCAACCCAACTTGCAATGGGTACACGTTCTTTTCAACAGATTCTACATATGTCGACTAAAGAATAAATTTCACTTTACTTGACTGGACTTGACGTAGATCACTCTAACTGCCGGATAATATTACACTTAACAATGGGTCGGGCATGTTTTGGAACATCGGACGGATGGCTTACAGATGGGCGCGGCGAACGTACAAACGAGCGTTTAACTTATTTCTCATTAAGAATGATAATGATTAATGTCAGGGGTATGTGAAACCTTTCAACGGGCTACAACTTATTTTGTTCATCGACGCCTCAGCCTCTTACATCATAGCAGAACGGACGACGGTTGAATGTTGTCCGATGTACTCAAATGTCCGACCTCGTTATGTCCGCCTATCTGATCTTGAATCGGGTATAGAATGCGAGATGTTTGTATTGTAAAATCCCCAGCTGTCCAATTCTTTGCTCCCATGCGTTGCTCAAGTGTGAATTCTATCAGGGGGTAGTGTTCTGTTTCGAAGCTACACGGCTGCAAGATTGACAGGCGTCCTTGCGGTCAAGAGTAGGTTACGCAATACTTATTTTGTCTAACAGCCGCCTTGCTCATTTGCGGCGACGACGATGCTGTTATTAACGACATCTCGCATCATCGTGTGACTTTTGATCTTTAATCTATGGGTACTGTTGTCGACTCGACACCTTGGGGACTTACCATGAAAGGGAAGCGAATCAATTAAGATTTAATGGACGGATACAGAATTAAACAGAATTAATCTGTTTCCTATTATGTGTAATGAAACCCATCTTGTTGCGTGATACACATGAATTAAGAATTAAACATTTCCGACTACCGGTACCATTACCCGTACATGAATGACATTTTAGAAGACTTATATAAATTAGCATTACAATGTATATTATCGTTTATGTATAATGTATATGTGCCGCACTCTGGGAAAACGGGGCTTAATGCATGTGCGTACAGGCTAATCAGGGACGACACTTTCCGCATATACTGGATTTTCATTAAGAAGAGACTTCCATTAAACAAAAAACTGCTTAAACGGCGGACAGTTTCGTCCCCGGTTAGCATATGCGGATTGCACAGGGAAATATAGGACGGAACTTCACGGACATGCATTAAGCCCCGTTTTTCCAGAACGCGGTTCAAATTATCTTTTGACACGAACAGTACGTCGTAGATGCGGCGAGACTCATTAGAACAATTCCTTGGATGTTTTTGGCACCCAATTAGGGTACAACAAGTCAAGGCACTGGTACTGGCATCTCGACAAAGGTAGATAGCATCGCTGTCAAGGCTCCCATGGGGTCGGGGTGTTGGGGAGTCTGTTCGGTGCGTTAATATATTTGGTGGAAAAGTTGTCGAGGTTGATTTGAAAAATACAAGTATCATCGGGAATGGCGGTGTGCGTCGCTTTGGCAAAATAGTTAATTTGTCTGTCCAATGTTATTTACCAAGCTGGAAAAAAACTAAGACATATAGGTTCTCATAACACTAGCATTTCGTGCATTTGTTATTTTTAAAAATGTTAAATTAAATAAAAGCTCGGAACTAAAGTGCACCCATTATTTTATGAATGACTTAATCACAAATATCTCCCACCTCGAAGTTACAACTTACTTTGTAAGTGCAAACTTTATTTGCATGGCGACAGGTATGCACAAATGGCATCAGTCCGTTATTTCGGGCGAACCCATAA
Source organism: Dreissena rostriformis (assembly GCA_007657795.1). NCBI lineage: Eukaryota > Metazoa > Mollusca > Bivalvia > Myida > Dreissenidae > Dreissena > Dreissena rostriformis. The sequence continues at coordinate 65,366 of VMBQ01001642.1, read as the reverse complement.
TAAGCTTCTGTAATATTGTTTATGTTAAACAAATTTGTGTTAGATGCAAACAAACTGTCAAATATATATAAATATATATAGTGTGTGCAAGACATCCACCTTTTCTAGTATTTTGGCAGTTATTGCCCTTTGCTTATTTTAATTTTGTATTTTTTTCTTGTGTGGACCACAATTGCAAGAATTGAAGGTATTTCACTAAATTTGCATTTCATTGTCGATGGCTTTAAGTAAAATGCCAAGTACAAAGACATCAACTCTAAAATATTGAAAAACGTATTGCCCTTCGATTATTGTTCTCGTGTGTATCGCACAGACTTGTTTTAGTTCTTTTTTGAAGAATGTTTAAGATCTTGTAAACTATTTTCATGAAAATTACAGACAAGAACCTCAAAACACAATTAAAATTACAATTCTATTTATTCGTACATTTTATATGTAGTAAATACAATATTCATTACTTTTAAGACCCTACAAAAATGGTCTATTTTGCTGAGCATGCAAACAAATTAAAGCACATTACACAAGCACAATGGTGAACATGGAGAAAACACTACGCACACACAAACACTTGAAATTATAGCAACATTACACGTATTCCATAAATATGTTAGTATTTTTAAATTTTACATTTTATACTTGTAAACATTAACGCTTCATTTATTCTAGCAGGATATTCAAGCAATGACACGTTCAAATGTTTTTTCACAGTTATTAATACTATTAATACACAAACAAACACGGATCAATATGCATACATATCCGATATAATTAAAGAATATTCTTGATTTGAATTCGCAACTTACGTACCTTTTGCGAATCAAATAATGCATCATATATGGCTAGAATTACGCGTTGTTTAATATCTCAGATATAACAGTTCAACGTTCACGCTTATTGTAAGGCCGCCATACTGTCATCAAATGAATTCTAAATAAAAATAATCACGACTCCTGACATATCAACATTTGATCTCACAAATATATGATACAATATTAAAGCAAAAATATCAAGTGACTAATATCAACCAACCATGTAATCTAGACTCACAAATCATGTGACCTAGATTCAAAAGTCAAATGACCTAAATTAACAATAATATGACAGAGGTTCACCAATCACATTACAGAGGTTCACTAAATACGTGACCGAGATTCTTGGCATACATAAGGCAATATATGTAATAGGTGAGCGCAAATTTAAACTCTGATGATGAAAATCGTGTTGCTGATGTCTTCAGGGCAGGCTTTTATACATGATCATGATGATGACGATAATGATGGTGCTAATGCCTGTACAAGACATACAGTGATAAAAGTTCACCAGGCATGACATTTGTTTTTTTAAGGATGACTTTATCGCTGCTGATGATGAATATGAGATGATGATTATGATGATATTGATAAAGCATACCAGTCATATACTGAATGATAATTGTATATAAAATATAAGGCATGTAATTCCCATTCATAGTCTACACATTGATAAAAAAATTAAACTAAACTGACGAACACATTTGTTTTATTTCAAGATAATATCATTTATTAAAAAATACGTTGCATCTGTGTTTGTATTCTCATTGAAAAATAATGATATTTTTATTTATTTTCAATCAAAATTGAAAATAATGAAACACTTAGGTGCCGAAGATTTTCCGCTCATCCGTGAATGTATCAGAAAACTTGTTCATACAAAACTCTCTCAACGCCATACTCTAAGCGTATCAGTTCCTACGTTTGGAGACCTCCAGCTTGAACTCTACATGCAAGTTTATTTTTAATCAACTGGAAATTTGTAATTGTGTTTAAACGAATTAGCTTATTTATTGATAGTTGATGTGTCTCAATCAAAACTAAAATGAGAAGTTTTAGCTTACAGTCAATATGGATTTAATAAGCACTCTAAACCATGTATTAATGCAACATAACTGTAGGGTGTTATGGCACAATTATTCCCAATCTTATGGATATAACCCGTTATTCATATTTCAAATTTGATAACAGCAAATAATGTCACGAAATCCTCACTGAAGTATTTGTATCATATTATAACGTAGGAGACAACATCCCAATCTTTCATTCAAGTTCGCTCCTTTTGACTATAGTCGCCTATTCTCGTGGTCACTTGCTTCCGAATTTAAACTAATTTAATCGAGTCCAATTTGTTAAGTTGTAGACGAAGTACGTTTGTTTCATAACCGCATTATAAATAATGTGTCAAATTATTCACAATGGCTAAAGTAAACGTGCATAGAAGTAAATGAACCGGAGCCAGTTTGACACCAGAATTGCTTCCATCTGAAAGAATAACATGAAAACTTTAATACGATGTGATACAATATGATGTTGTTCAGTGCACGTCGTATATGCGTATCAATGTTTGTTTGTTTGTGTTGAGTTTGTGTTTGTGCTGTTTTTAAAATCACGTACAAATGACCTAACTTTTAAGGACTTATGGCCTTATTCAACAGCGTAGAGTATATTAAAGGAACCTATTAACATATTTTCGTATTTTTTAATGCATTACATCTTATTTTACGTACACAATTTTAATATTTTGATTAGTTAAAAAATATAATGGCTAGACAAAAATTAAAATAACTCAAATTTGCCTTCCCGTGTCTTAAGGAGCATATGCTACCACGCTGACTCTAGCACTAGGGCTTTACAAGGGTCTTGTTCACAAATCGGTAAAATGACGATCTTCACAATAAGTGTTGCAGATTTAAAAAAAAAAGAATGTTCATACTATGTTTAAACAATCAAAATAACACCCCTGCTTAAGAAAAATATTAAACATATTGGTGCATTAATGGATAATTCACCTAAAACCCAAAATATATTTTTAGAAACATAGACCTTGGACTTTTACCCAACGCCTCAAATATACAATCCCAAGTTTGCGCTATATGCAAGCTTGCTATATCTTAAGCTTCATCAATATTGATCAATGCAAACTAAAGATATTAACCGCAAACGAACCTATTTTTTTCTATTTTTAGTTACATGGATATCGATCTTGAACCGACTGTCCCGTTATGAATCCCAAGCCAGGTCTTTATGTAAGATACCAACATACACAAATGCAGTGCAATATCTCCATCCAAACTCAAATTATTGAGAATAACTTGTTTGATGCAACCAATCTAATTAACAGAATGTTGAAGAAATATACTTGATAATCCAGGGTGTTTTGCACTTGAGCGGTATCTAAATACAGGTCCTTTTTCCAAAAGAGAATTTCTTTTAATGATGAAACAATACCAAAATTTCTAAATAGAAAGCATCTCTTATTCATCAAGACAATCAAGAAAAATACGTTTGACTTCAACGAGTTGTGAATTAAAGTAATTCTGTTCATTTCCGTTCATTGTTTCGTGTGTTTTTTATTGTAGAAACATAATTTTGTGAGTATGATTGTATTTTTGTCAGAGTAAAACATAATTTATTGAGTATGATTGTATATTTGTCTGAATATAAAATTCAGTGGTAACTTAAACTTTGTTTTTAAAAAAAGGCCAGAGTGGTTGAACTTTAAACGAGGCTGCATTAAAAAACGAAACAGAAAGCGTGAATGATCTGTAACCTACCGTCAACAGATGGCTGTGGTTTCCACGTTGACGTCGTCGGTAATGGAGTCGAACTTGGGGTAGTCTTTCCTGAATAAAACACAGAAAATCAATCAATCGATCGAAGAAATAAATCGATCCATAAACAATCGATCCATCAATAAAAAAATCAATCAATCTATCAAAAACTCGATCAATCAAGCAATCGATCCATCTTTTAATCTTAGTTCAGCATGGAACTTGAGAGTCAGTGAGCCATCAATATCTGGGTCAATCAATCAATCAATCGATCCATTTTAAAATCAAAATTGAAGCATTTGAGTCGATAAGCCATCAATAAATCGAATTATGAATCATTCGATACATGTATTATTAAATAGTTCAGCATAAAGTCAATCAGCCATCAGTAAATCGATCAATCAATCAATTGATCCATGTATTAATCAATAATTTCCGCATGAAAGTCAGTCAGCATTAAATTAATCGATAATGAATCAAACGAGTAATTTACATGTATTTGATTAATGGTTTATCATGGAAGTCAGTCAATGAATCAATCCCGGATACAAGACCTACGTTTATGGAAATTCAGTGATATAATATTAATGTGAACCATGGAATATGTATTCCATAACCAACACTCACTCATGCATTAACTCGCTAAGCTACTCACTCACGCACTAGCTCACTCACACATTGACTCACTCACTCATTGAATCACTTATTGACTCACTCACTTATTGACTCACCCACTCACTCACTCAGCCAATCAATCAATCAAGTTATGAATCAGTTTAAATCAAACCACAAGAATACAAAATGGTCATCACCAAACGCCCGTACCTTGCATTACAAGTGTGATTTGATCATAGTTCTTATGGGCGTGGTCCACTTCGTCTCCTATCAGACACATGTAACGGGTCCCGTCTAGGGTCTCGGACATGATCACGGTGAGCTTGCTCTCCCCGTGGTACCAACAGTTGTCACTCTGCCCCTGGGTGTTGGACTGACTGACCAGGTTGGGGTCCAAGAGGTTCCAGACGCCCGTACCTTTCTCGGTGTATTTCCAACTGAAATGACGTTGGGGGCTTTTAATTTAAACCTACTTATTTTAGCTTGATTCCATTGAAAGCCGACTACATGTTTACACGTATTATGCATTATGACGTCATGAATAAAACAGGATATATTAAGTGTGTTTAAAGGGACTGTCAACCAAGAATGACGAAAAAAAGGAAGTTCTAAAATACCGTATTTTTGTACAATTATTAGTTTATATTGATTAAAATATTACGACTGGTATATTACATTACTTGTAAAAAGTTGTTAAGTTTTCATATGTTTAGTATATTCGTTAATAAATTTAACTGGGTATGTCTACCAGGTTACTACCAGTTAACTATACATAACCCAAGAAGATTGATCATCATCGTCACGTGGTAAACCCAGGAATGCAAATTGTGCATGCGTAGTAAATTGTATATATTTTATGTATAAAATGATCAATCTACTTGCGTTATTTATAGTGTGTATATCGTTATGTCACCTATTTTCTCGATGTACTTTCGATTTCACATCGCGAAAATTCATTACCGAATATACTGAAAATATGAACTTTTTTCAAGTATTGTAATATACCAGTCGTGATATTTTAATCATTATAAACTAATAATTGTAAAAAAATAAGGTATTTTAGAACTTTTCTTTTTTCGTCATTTGTGGTTAACAGTCCCTTTAAGACATTACAATATTTTTTTGTTATGTTACATATAACAAAAACGTATTGTGTATTGTGTTTTCTTGCATGTTTGATTAATATATCAACATAATACGAAACTATATACTGAAAACGATTACCCACATAGCATGTTCATCCAATAAAGAGGTTAAACTTACTTGATGGTTTGCGGGGGCATCCCCACGTTGCCCGAGCAACGCAGGTTAAAGGTCACGTCTTCCTTGGCCTCAAAAAAGTCATCGTTGCTCTCTGGGATCCCCGGAGAAACTGAAAGAGAGGCAAGAACATGACCGCGTGCTTTCCATGTATTCGTAACGAACTAAAATAATGTTCTTGTATTTTTAATTTATTCTTGTGTATTTAACTTTATTTGTTAACGTGGTAGGGTAGTTAAGCTTGTATAGCGCTGGACATCACGTCCGGAACTCTCGTATCCGATTCCAATACTGACCGAATTACTTTTGATGGATTAGGTTAAATTATCACTTCTAAGGACATCTTGGCGTGTACCTCCGATTCTGGTAGATGTTTGCAAGTTACTGACATCAGTATGTGAGCTTGGTACTGGTTAATTCGTATATCTGGGACTATTGTAATATGTTGTTCACTGACCGCCATTATCAGGAACGGTACTTACCAAGGATGTCAATATTCATTGATGCCGACAACACCTTGGTACTGTTCATTGTGAACACCGCGCAGCTGTACTGCCCAACATCCGAGCACTTCAGACCATCGATGGTCATGGTGAACGTGTAGCTCTTGTCCTGGACCCGACTGAAGTCTAGCTTCGCATGATTCTGATAAACAGCACACAAGTTTATAAAGTCCTTCCGCGCCAGGGGCAACATATAAGTTTTTGAAGTTATTCCGCGCCATAGGCTTCAAGTTTATGAAGTTCTTCCGCGCATTAGGCTACATTCAAGTTTATGAAATTCATCCGCGTCAGAGGCTACATACAAGTTTATGAGGTCTTCTGCGCCTGAGGCTACATACAAGTTTATAAGGTATTCTGTGCCTGATGCTACCTACAAGTTCGTCAAATTCGTAAACGCCTGTGGCATACATTTTAATAAAGTCCTTTCGCGCCTAAGGTTGCATACAGGTAATTTCGCGCGCGAGGCTACACACAAGTTGATGAAGTCCCTATTCGTCGGATGCCAGAGGATAAAACAAGTGTTTGTGGTCTTTCTGCGCCTGAGGCTACATAGACGTGTATAAGGCCATTCCGCGTCCTACTAAACATCTAACTTAAAAAACGAAATATCGATGTTCGGCGTAATTACCATATTAAAGTGTTTACAGATGACTTTACATTCTCTCTCGTAAATTTGAAAATGTGTGTTCGTGTCTTTAGGTCCTCATGGTAAACAAGTTTCTAGATTAAAAAAAAATCTAACCACAAAATTCGCGGGCGCCTGGTTGGACCACTCCGGAACCAAGCTTGTCATGAGCATGGTGGTCAGGATGACGTCACCCTTCTTCCATCGCATGAAGATCACAGTGTCGCCTACCACGTGGTCATACACGCATGGCATCTCCACGCGGTGTCCCATCTGATAAGAACCGCCTGGTGGCGTATTGAGTGCGGCTGGAAAAAGACGAAAAGCAATCGTGTTACATCGACTATCGCCGGAATCGTCCGTTATGCAATAACTCGTCAGAACGATACGAAACGTAGAATGTTAAGGTTACATTACACTAAATAAATAAGCGGGATTGCCTTATTTATTCCTTATTTCAAATGTTGGAACCATGCGAGCCATTTTTCCAAAGGGACGAGAGTCGCCATATTAGAATTAAAGAATTATGGCGGAAGACGCCAGACTTTTATGCTGTATTACAATGAGACCATAAACGCATGGCCTTACTTACGCTCGATTGGTCATTTTCGGCTCAGGTTCTACTGAAAAGTACCCCAGGTACTCTTAGGTATACTACAAAGTATCCGTTGTGTGGTAAATATACACAAAAGTACCCCGAAAGATGGCCGGGTGCCTTTAAGCGTATCTATCGTACCCAGGGTAAACTGTAGTATACTCAATAGTACCCGGGGTAATTTAATTGGTATATGAGCCGACAACGACCAATGGAGCCTTACTTACAAAATAGGATCCGGTATTCAAGTACGATTAGAAATCCGCACGGTTCATAATACTATTACTCATGAGGACACTTCAAAATACGTCCTCCACTCATTAAGTTGTTAAGACAATGAGTCACGCATGCTTGACCTTGAGTCTTTGTCGCATGCATTCGTTAGATTTATTAGACGTCTTATCAATCCATCAAGTAATGCTGATGAAAACTTCATTAATATTGAATAAAATACAATTTTATCGTCAACTATCGTCACTGTTTCAAGCAGTGATAAATAACAGTGAGAAATATCGATATCTTTCACTGTTTTACTTTGAAATAACGTCATTTTTTGACGAAATGACGTCATTATTCCAGCGAAATTCTTCGGTTAAACTCTTTTACATTATAAATAAACGGTGAAAAAAAAGCATTAACAAAAATAGAAATTTGTTGGAATTGGTGGAATATCGATTTTAATTCACTCGTGATCATAGAAATAATATATTTTCTATGATCACTCGTGAAATAAACAGAGGTAAGTGTTGATTACAGTATAGATCAGGTTTATCATGCGAGGCTTAGAAAACAAAAAGCACGAGCCTTGGCGAGTGCTTTTTCGTTTTGGTGCCGNCCCAGGGTAAACTGTAGTATACTCAATAGTACCCGGGGTAATTTAATTGGTATATGAGCCGACAACGACCAATGGAGCCTTACTTACAAAATAGAGTCCGGTATTCAAGTACGATTAGAAATCCGCACGGTTCGTAATACTATTACTCATTAGGACACTTAAAAATACGTCCGCCACTCATTAAGTTGTTAAGACAATGAGTCACGCATGCTTGACCTTGAGCCTTTGTCGCATGCATTCGTTAGATTCATTAGACGTCTTATCAAACAATCAAGTAATGCTGATGAAAACTTCCTTAATATTGAATAAAATACAATTTTATCGTCAACTATCGTCACTGTTTCAAGCAGTGAAAAATAACAGTGAGAAATATCGATATGTTTCACTGTTTTACTTTGAAATGACGTCATTTTTTGACGAAATGACGTCAATATTCCAGCGAAATTCTTCGGTTAAACTCTTTTACAATATAAATTAACGGTAAAAAAAAATTATATAAAAAAAAAATAGAAAATGTGTTGGAATTGGTGGAATATCGATTTTAATTCACTCGTGATGATAGAAATAATATATTTTCACTTGTGGCTGCGCCACTCGTGAAAATATAATTTTCTATGATCACTCGTGAAATAAACAGAGGTTAGTGTTGATTACAGTATAGATCAGCTTTATCATGCGAGGCTTAGAAAACAAAACGCACGAGCCTTGGCGAGTGCTTTTTCGTTTTCGTAAACCTTTTTATTTAAACAAAAGTAGTTTAACTGGATAATTTCGCTGGATCTATGACATCATTTTGTCAAAAAAAGGACGTCATTTCGTGCCGTAGTTTATAGCAGAAATTTAATCAACAGGTCTTTAATTAACCGAATTCGCTGTAAACGTGGGATAAAATCGATATACCACCGATTCCAACAAATATCCTCTATATAACAGCTCCGTTTTACTAGTATTGGACCATACCTATTTTGGTAATGCTTATATGAATACGTATGTATGCAAGGTATACAAACAGTTAGATCATGTCACTAAAATTAATAAGTATTAACAGCAAAATTCTCTTCGTCAAATAACCGTTAACAATTTGAAAACTGAAGAAATGAAATGGTAGCCATGATAATACTTCTATGTTATGCTAATCTTATTTAATTCCTTAATTGATCTGCAATGATTAATAATACTGAAATGTTCGGGTTCGTTTCCAGACAATAATTTTCATTACTGGCTGTCAAAAGAGACCGCATCAGTAATTAGTACATCAGTATCAGATGGTTGATCCTAACTACTTTCCTGCGAAAGAAATGTCAGAGATATGTCTGAACGCATTTCTCATAATTTCATGACATTAACCCCTTAGAAGGTCTTTTGAAATCCGACACGGCTAGGAAAAGACTATGCCTGTACCCGCATAAGGAATAAATGGTTATCGCTTAATTTGGCGTACTCGCATGTTGCGGACATGGAAAGAAACAGGACTTGTTCACAAAGTGTTCGTATTTTTAAATTTCCGCCTTGAAATGACGGACATGTCTTTCAAGCAACCAGACAGTCCTTATATGTTTTCAGGATTATTACTGTTGTTTCTTAACAAAAACATGCGAAGCGATTTTGAAAAAAAAGAATATGTTTAAATGATGATAAAAGTGGATTTCTGGATATAGCAAAGAATGAAAAGTTTTTTTTTTCAAAACTACTTTTACACACGAAAATAAAAACAAACTGAAAACGATATTACCACAGGTATCTAATGTCAGGTTTAGCTATAATTACGCTGTGATGTTATAATGTAGTACAACAAGAGATTATTGCATGAGAAACACTCTTCAATTATCCTGTGTTCTGACAAAACCAGGTAAAGAAGTACCGCCCCGGGAAATAAACGGCCCGGACCAAAAGCAACACATATGTTGATCGGAGATCAAAAGGCAATCAATAATTTATAAGCGCGATGGAAAATCGGTTTGACTGCAAAATGAACGCTAGATATTCGGATAAGAACATTTAAAGAAGTGCAATAAAGTTTCTGGTCTTGTAGAAAAGGAAACTGAAGCACTGCCGTTAACTAATAAATTATGTGATTCATTCAATTCTCTTTTAATAGAAGATATTTTAGTTAGAAGATACCTTTAAAGATTTGCTTGCATTTATAATAATTTATATATTATGGTATTTGCATGACGTTTTAATCATCTTCACAAACAAATAATTATCATAATTTAGAAATATATTAGGATGACGTTGACGACGATGCTAATGATGATGACGACGAAGATGAGGATAGAGAAAAGAAGAACAATAAGATATATTGACGATGACGACCATGAATAAGATGATGTTAATGCTGCTGCTTCTAATTTTGATGATCATGGTGATGATCATAGTCATGAACTATACTAGGAAAACGAAGAGGACACGATGTTGTTGTTGTTGATGATGATGATGACGATGATATTGATGATGGTGATGATGATGATGATTATTATTATCATTATGATAGCATTAGTGGTGGTTGTGGAATGAATCATTGCAGCGACACAACCATTGACTGCTTGTGATTTATGAACGTATCCATGTGCAACCCCCCGAGCACCCGAGCATAATTGCCGCACTCTGGTTTTTATTCGATTGACTGGTTCCCTCGATACCCACCTTATTGCCGGGCTTTATACGCTGCCAGTCATATGGTTCCCTGTAGACCTGGGGCATGTGACAATAAGATAAATGTAAAAGGGTTCGCATCAAATCTTTTCCGAGTCTTTCGCAAATTCGCCGTTACAAAAACGTAACCTTTCTTGTTGCTCGTCAAGATTTATGTATGGCTACTCTGGGACATAGCGATACTAGTTCATTTCTTCGATTAAAGTTGCACAGTCAAATGTAAAAGGAAAACGGTCTTGCACGAATAGCGTCGGAAGTCTTCAAGTTTCGTGTTACCAGCCTATTTAACATGAGTAATTGTTCCTTAATCGATTACACGCATTACGTAACACTTACGCTCCTCTGAAACATGTCCTAGACAACGTTTTGTGTATTTTTGATATTCATTTTCCCCCTTAAATTATTTACAAGAAATACCTTTAAAACGATATTCGGTGTTAATTGTGAACATGAGATTACAAAATATTTAAATATATAAATACACATAGTTTCATTAAAACCCAAATAATGCTTAACTTGCACCGATTGTTTATCTTTTATCCGCCTTACATTCATTGTTTAATTAATTTAAAGTGTATGGCGTAGATTGAGTATGCTTAAAGAAAATTTCATGGTTTATGGCCCGTGTTATGACTGTCCATGAATAATTGAATGTTCAAACACCAAACACATAACACTTTTTCGAGAGTATTTCCAAACGAAATGTTTCCGAATTCGTTAATTCGAATATCAAGGACAGATTATTTTATCGTTTCTTCCCAAATAAATTCTCAATTTCAAATTGTAAACATTTGAATGAACAAGTGCAATAATTCGCAAAGGTTCTCACGTGACATATTTTATTTATATTTTAGTATCCATGTGATGCAGCTGCAGCCCGAATGTTATTGGTCTCATTAAAAGTCAATAAATGTCAAAGTAAAATGCAGATGCAAATCTATAAAATAGACAAAAATGCTAAAAAAGAAATCGAGAAACAATTTTCAGAGTCGTAACTCAAATGCAGCGCAAACAAACTATAATGTAATTAATTCCTCTTCTTTGTGTATGTCTCTTGAAACTAGTTAACATGCACTAAATGTCTAAATGGGTACATTAAATGTATAGCACTTATTGAATAATTTTCTTTGATGACCGCCAAGTATTTTGATGACACGAGTTTCATAGCTGAACGATCAAAGTAATAGGGCGGTACAAAGATCGCCAAAGAACTTGGTATTAAATCGAAATATGGTATAAATGGTGTTGTAATAAAATTACAAGAAGTAATCATATTTATGTTAGCCTTGGTTGATCTTTGAATATGTTGTTTATAAACACATATATATTTACTACTACTGTGCATAAAATATGAGTTAGTTCTTCGGCTATTTCTCGTCAATTCACAACATAATAATACCATTAATGATATGAAAGCATTTCAGCCATTTCTTGTTGTTGCTGTTGGTTTTTTTGGTTTATTCCGCGCATGAGTGATTGCATAATGCGAAGAATTTCATCTGTGGCTCATTTGACTGTACATTCAGAGGTCAAAAGTCGATGTCTCGTCCAATCACAATTTCATTAGCTCACAGAGACACTTTATCGTCACATGATCAGACGACTTAATCTTTGGGTTACTGAAACAAAATTAAGGAATTTGTGTTATCTTTTATTGGCATTAAATTGTCAAGTTTATCCTGTATCTATGCTAAGGGATCCATTAACAGTATGTAAACACTTGATAATGCTGAACATATAATCTTTACTTCGTGCCTTGAACTGTTGTTACCCATGCTTTTTCAAATATGGTAGTGTCGGTGATTTCACGAAACTTGACATGAAATCAATGTTCCCAAATTCGTTCTGCTCTTGGATGCAATTTACAAAGGACAACCCTACATCACACATAACAGATGCTATTTAAATATAGTTTGGTTATTTAAACTAATTGATGATATTGTTTATATAAAATTTAAATTTAATGCAAATTATTCAAGATCTTAGGACACCAATAAGCAACTTTCAAAGATTATAGTTATATGATAATGCAACACTTGGAAAATCTGGTACACCTGGTTTTGAACTATGCAACCGAGAGCTCTATATAATTAAATATAGCTCTCATTATGATACGGGTGCTCAATTTTATCATCTATCCTGTGAATGACCCATTCACCTCACTATAATATGGTAAATACAAACTGTCATATCAGATACATTTCCCCAAACGAAACAGTGAAACTCGGAGGGTTCATATGGACTTAAAGTTATCTAAATTACTCAAATACGTCAGGTCACATTGATAAACAGCGCACACGAATCGTGATCATAATAAGGATTTACTTCGACTTATGACACCAATAACATTAAGCGCCTCTTGGATTTCTGAACGGTGTTTATAGAGCTCTCCAAATCTCTTGACAGCTGCTCTTGAAGATCGTTGAAGGCAAATTATACCAGTGTTTGTTACATGCTATGTCCCAAGTTGAGTTGTTTTAATTTACTCTAATCATCTTTTTTAATAACGAAATTATTGCCAATGATCACAAACGGCATACTTTTAAATTGTATGCGATGTACATATACAGATGCAATTAATTGTAAATGTTATTGTATTTCGATTTCAAGCATGTTGAATATTAAATGTGTTTATGTTTAACTTTGCTTTATAGTGGTAATCATGTTTTTTAATTTTACATTAATAGCTTTTAAATATTCATTTTTTTGTCAACATTAAAACGTTGTCGTATCATACTTTTGTCTCAATCTTAAATGGTATTGCAATATTAAAGACGTTGGTAGCCGAAACTAATGTGTGTTAATTATTATTATTATTAATACCAAACATGGTGCAACCCAATTAACGTTGCTTTTTTTTATATTTTATATTGTCACATTTAAATATCAATCCCAACGAAAAAGAAATTTGCAGACAGTATAATAATATATACTTCATGGTAAAAATCATAACAAAATCGCTATAAAACTCTTGCTACCCCACCCACTATTCGCTTGGTCCATTTTCTCGCTCAACAGAAATGCATGCTTTTTTCAGGGAGGGGCTCAATTAGTGAAATTGAGTAATGGGCTGTTCAGTGAATATACTAACAGATACTCTTAGGCGGCTTTTCAAGCTGCCAGTATCGCTATCCAATGGTCCATCGTTATCTAACACACCTGTGGAACAGTTTATGGATGGTTTTGTGATTGTCTGTATATGTCCCTTGAAGTGGCTCTTAAGTATGATGATGATTAACATGTTTATTTAATTTATATTCGTATGATTAGCCGATATGAATAATTATGTCTGAAACTCCGTTTCTTTCTTTATGTCTGGAGAAAAGAAATGAAAGGACAGTTACATAAATATGCCGTGTGTGTATAACACAGTATTATGCATATACAAATGTGTTCACAAGGGATTACCGGTAAGTCTTATGATACATGTATAGCAGTAAATACAGAGAGACACATTGTCAGACAGTCAAACCGAATAGGTTTTATTACTCGAATATTTAAACATTCCAATATTCGTTGCCATAGTATATAATATTTATTACTCGTGCAACATATTACTGTTGTTTTGAAGAAATGCTCAATATACCCCAGACTCAACCGTTTGTCAACAAGTCTTATAATACACTTGATAACAGAAAAGTCTATTACGAAGCTGCATTCGTGAACTTCCTGCAACGTCGGGAATAAAACGCTTTTCGACGCATGTTATTATCATTAATTTGCCAAAAATACAAAGGGCATGAATAGCTAGAATACTTCGCCAGTTTACCGATGCAAAACAACTCGCAATGAAGCCAGTAATTTATTAAGCTAGCGTTATACATGCAACACAATTAATTGCATGGGAACACGTGAACGATTACTGAGTATAATATTACATAACATGTGCAATTGGGAATATGGAAAAAGCGAAATAACAGGGGGTGTTCGCTGCTCTGTTTTGTTTGTACCGCCAGCCCTTTGATAACCTGGCTATTGAGCACTTTTGCGCGGTAAAAATGTTTCCTCATTAATAATCAATAATCATTGAGAAATATTAACTATTCAGGCTACACAGAAATCACAATCGTAACCCCAAAATGCATTCATGCATCCCTAGTTCGGCCCTGTTCAAGGTTCAATATTTCGCGAGTTATAGACTGTAGGTCATACATATATTGCTCGGAATGAGCATTTAACATACAACCCTGAGTAACCACCAAGATAAATTGAAAATATGAGTATAACAATGAGGAACAGTTTTGTATAAGTCCTTCGAAAGATTGCATTTGAGAAATACAATTTCACAACGAGTGTTTCTTTCTGATAGCACCTTTGGGATATTTAGTTAATATTTCTGTATAAAAACAATGCGAATAAGCGATAAAATATGCAAGTTCAATAAAGCCACGGACTTTAAATGTCGTCGCTAATTAATTATCACAAAATAGCCTTCAATAGGTACGTTAAAAACATCTTATGTTCCGGAACACATGTGTTCACCACCTTCTGTCCGAATATGGCGATAGGCTCTTACGTCATTCCGAATAAACTTGGCACGACACGAGCTAGGTTATGTAATTGGACAGGTGGGTCATATGTGAAGTGGCGAATGTGATTATTGACGATAATGGGGAAATGATAAAGACTACACTTAATATTACTGTATCACTAAACTAGATTGTGTTAGTACTATTTTACTTCATTTATAGAAACTGTGATTGTCCAAATGTTACTGTTGCTGCAACTACCGCTTATATTCTGCCGATGTTTCTATATTTCATACAACCATCATCATTAACATAGTCATCATCAGCAAAACATCTACTACTATCCCGTTTTTATTGTTTTTGCAAGTTTGTTTACACTAGTCTAGTTATAACCGATAGCTATTTCTGTATCTTAACCAGTACAAGATTTGGTATTGAAATGTCATGGCCACTCTTCTGTACAAAGTGAAAGATGGTAAACGACATATGACCTTTTAATATGCAAAGGCCGATCTGTGCAGCCTAATTGAATTTCACGCTAATTTAATACCAAGTGATCCAATAATGTTACAAAAGAACATATTGCTAATTTTAACTAAGTAAATTAAATGTTAATAAAGAAGCCACGCCGCGTTGCATCTTTATCTAGCGGATACTGATTTAATAAATCAAGCATGATTAACAAATTCCAATATTATTTTGTGCTGCACTATTGCACCAGCTGAGCTAACGGTTGTACGCACACACGCAACATTTAATTAATGTACAGAATGTACTATGATTTAAAGAAACTGAATGAATTCGTCATGTGATTCCTTACAGAGTGTATCACTATATGACATATACTGAATGATGCATGGAATAGGCATTACAATATAATAATTTAAATGTTTGAAGAAAAATGTTAAAACAAACTATGTTTTAAATGAGAATATCGTGGTGGTGTAATGTATAAGATCGCGGTTGTGTAAGCTATTCGGACTATTAGCCAGACAAAATTAAGTTAACGCATCACCATAATCATAAAAACCCAAATGGTTCTTTGTTTTGCGAGCACCGTTTCCAAATATATAAGTTCAACATGTAAACATTTGCTCATATAATACAAAGTAGCAAAATAATTGAAAGAGTGCATTAAGACTTAGGTCTTATTGAGCACTTAATATCCCCGTTAATCCTCAAAATCAAAGGAGTAATTTAGTAGAGTGTATCCGTATGTCATTATGGCAGCAATTATTTTCAAACGGTTTCCTCCGACGGAGGTGGGTTGTTACGGTGGGTTATCGGTTATGGTTGTTTGATTAACAACTAGACGGCGCTCGCTTTTCGAATACAAGCGAATGGCGCGATTAAAATTGTTGTTTCATAGTGTGTGAAGCACTGTAAACAAAGATATATACCAAAAAAAAACATATAGATCTTTGCTGTAAAGTACTGGGAGGTAGTCTACTAAAAGTCATTTTTTACGCTGCAATTTTCAATTCTTTACGGGCTAAAGCGATTAAAAGGCTATGCATCAATAAAATACTGGTATTTTCAAATAATACGACATAATAGAACAATAGTAATTCTTATTGCATGCATCGTGTCTGTATTATAACAGTAAAAGAAGTCAATTAATCAATAAGTATTAAACTTATCATTATAATTATTGCTAATGACACGTTAAGCGTTTCTATAGAAACAGAGCGTGCACCTTCTGGTATATAGATACAAAACGAGGCGACATGTTCAACTTGTTGCAGACTGCATAAACACGCGGTCTATGCAGAGATAATGATATGCTTCAAATGCCAAATGAACGGAAGGAAAACAGCCATCAAACCATTAGACTGTTGATGTTGGCTGTTGTTCAAACATGTCAGCACTATTCAGGGGTAACAGGTAAACCGCAGACAATCACATACACTAGGCAAAATTGTGAATTCATCTGTAAGCAAGTTATTATGTCGTATATATTTTTATATATATATTGATTGGGTTTCAGGTAAAATCAACTAGAACGTGACTAATACATCCGTCCGAACAACTGTAAAAGCTATTTCAACTGCAAATAACACATGTGTGTGTGGCCACTCGGGATGGTGTTGAAATATTCGAAGTTTCAATTTTAATCGTTTTTGGAAGAAAATTCAGTGTCACCATTTGGTGCAAATATCTGGACTAGCAGTATTGACACACAACAAAAGTTATTGTCGAGAAAAATGTCTATCAAATCGTCTGCAATGCTATAATCTCCCAAACAACAACACGTGGCAGAAAAATGTAACCCTGTAATCAGCGTTCATAATTAACCAACCCTCTTTGTCACAGACGTGCATTCCATGCATTATTTACAAGTTGAAGAATATGCCCCGCGCATGTTTCTGATATGTGAAAAGTCTAGAACCTCTGGTTTACGATGGAATAGAGCCCGTATATGCTATGGGGAATTGTTTCTGATAAATAGGAACCAGTTGTTGGGATTTTGTTTTGAACGAAGATTGTGCATTTTGTGACATGTATGTTTAAATGTACTTTTTTTGCTTCTCAGATATTTGGGTGTTCCTGCTGTCTTAGGTCGAAAGGGCAATTTCTGTTACGACATTCCAATCAACAAAGTGAAATGTTAGACTTGTATGGGGTTCCAAAATATTAACATGAAAAGGTCTTTTGCAGGTTTTCGGTGGATATTGTTTTAACTCTCACAACATTGTTAGAATGAAATAGTAGTTCGCGAAAGTTGAAGCACTAGTAGAAGTTGTAGTAGTAGTGGTAGTAATGAGTGGTAGCAGCAGCAGCATAAGCACCAGAAGTAGTTGTGGTAGTATCAATAGAAGTAGTAGTAAATGTTGATGTTATTGCTGTTGTTTTGTTACTGACGTTGTATCGACTCAAACATGGTAAGTGTTGTTTAAGAGATTGAAATGGTTCATTTAATTGTCTATGGTGCTCATATACATGTAGATATTATCAACCGTTTAATGTGTGGGTGAGGGAACGAAATAAAAACTCGATGATACCACTTCTCAAAACATTATGATCATATTGTTAAGAAAATGAAGCGGCTATTTTTGTGATAAAAATTATTTTCCTCCATGGATTTGCAATTTTCACCAGTAGGCATTGCAATCCTGCTATTTAAAAAAGGAATACACATTATAAAACAAAACTAAAGCATCTCAAGTGATAATGTAAAATTGTATTTGTCTTTTTTGGGGATTTTTTTTAATGATATGGTTTTAAATTGTAGATTTGTCAACTTATGAATAGGTCACTCTAAACAATTATATGCAACATTACCGTAATGCGGCACATCGCGGCAAAAATCATGAAAATGTTACATTTTGTTTTATTCATCGCCACACTTCAAATAATGTCCAGTACTCACAGAATTCATCCCAACTTGCCTAGCAATTATTACAACTTCTTTTCAACAGATTCCCCATATGTTGGCTTATGAATAAAATTCACTTGACTTGACTGGACTTGACCCAGATCACTTTAACTACCGGATAATATTACACTAAACAATGGGCCGGGCATGTTTTGGAACATCGGACGGATGGCTTACAGATGGGCGCGGCGTACGAACAACTGAGCGTTTAACTTATTTCTCATTAAGTATGATTTATGATTAATGACAGGGGTGTGTGAAACCTTTCAACGAGCTACAACTTATTTTGTTCTTCGACTCCTCAACCTCTCGGCTCATGACAGAGCGGACGACGGGCACTCAAATGTCCAACCTCGTTACCAGCTGTTCAATTTGTTGCTCCCACGCGTTGATGAGGTGTGAATTGTATCAGGGCGGTAGTGTTCTGTTTCGAAGTTACACGGCTACAAGATTGACAGGCGTTCTTGCGGTCAAGAGTAGGTTACGCAATACTAATTGTGTCTAACAACCGCCTTGCTCATTTGAAGCGACGACGGTGCTGTTATTGCTTAACGACTTCTCGCCTCATCGTGTGACTGTTGGTCTTAAATCAATTGGGACTGTTGTCGACTCGACACCTTGGGGACTTGCCATGAAAGGGAGGCGAATTAATTACGCTTTAATGGAAGGATACATACATAAACAAAATTAATCTGTTTCCTATTATTTGTACTGAAACCCGTCTTGTCTCGTGATATAAAGAATTAAACATTTCCGACTACCATAAACCGTGCATGAATGACATTTTAAAAGACTTATATCAATTAGTATTACAATGTATATTATCTTTTGAGTATAATGTATATGTGCCGTACTCTGAGAAAACGGGGCTTAATGCGTGTGCGCACAGGCTAATCAGGGACGAAACTTTCCGCATATACTGGATTTTCATTAAGAAGAGACTTCCATTAAACAAAAACTACTAAAACTAAACGGCGTAAAGTTTCGTCCCTGATTAGCCTTTACGGATTGCATTGCACAGGCTTATATGTGAAGGCACGGTTCGCACATGCATTAAGCGCCAGAGTGAGGCTCATGTTAACTCTTGACACGAACAGTTCGTCGTCGATGCGGCGAGACTCATTATAACAATTGCTTGGACGTGTTTGGCACCCAATTAGGGTACAACAAGTCATAGCACTGGCCTCTTGACAAAGCTAGATAACATCGCTGTCCAGGCTGCCATGGGGTCGGGGATAGGGGTGTTGGGTCAATGCGTCGAGTCATTTGGTGGAAAGGTTGTCGATGTTGATTTGACAAATACATGTATAATCGGAAATGTCGGTACACGGTGTTTTGGCAAAAGTAGTGTTGCTTGTACAGCGTTATTCACAAAGCTGGGAAAAAACTAACAGATTCTCATAACACTAGCAGTTCGTGTTGTTGTTGTTGTTGTTGTTGTTCGTATTTAGTGAATAATGGAAATCCCTCGATACACTGGTTTCTATGGGAATCTAAACACTTGTCAAGAAGCGCTGATTACGGGAATTGGGGACCATTTAGGAAACAAAACGGTGCGACATGTTTCAAATGATACGGCATGTGCTCACTATGGATGCAGCTGATACATTTTAATTTGATAATGGCGGGCTGCTTATAAGAATCAACAGTTGGCAAGTCAGAATAAAATGACTCTAATGCTAGTTCTGTTCGAATCATGTCATTGAAAGCAAGTTCGTTTAAACAGAAGGTCACGCGGCCATATAACATGACATGAAGATGCGTCATATAGAGCCGACTATTGCTTCTTACAGTATTTCAATTTGACATAAACCTTTCTGAATGTTTCTGAATTACTTAATTATAACAGCTCCATTTTACTAGGATAGGACTCTGCATATTTATGTAATGCTTATATGATGAATACGTACGTATTTAATGTATATTAATATTTTGATCATCTCACTAGAATTAATGAATATTAACAGCAAACTGATGAACTTCATATCGCCGTTGACAAAAAAACAATCAAAACAGAAGAAACAAAATGTTATCCATAATAATAGTTCGATGATATGCTTAACTTTTTTAATTGCCATTTGTGAAACGATGATTGAAAATAAAAATCGGAACTATTGAAACTTTCGGGTTCGTTTTCAGACAATAACCTTCATTACCGGCCTCATCGGTCAAACTCGGGACCGTTGGCAATACATGTTTTTTTAAGAACTATCAATGAGAAAGTAACTTTCACGTTATTATTGTATCGACTTCGAGTGATGATTGTCCAATATAAACGAAGCGATAGTTTAAGCGATTGTTCTTATGAGTGTTATGCTGCTTGTAAGAACATATTGCGTACGTTCTTTTTGAATATTTGATATTTTTTTATTTCTACCAATCTGCGGAAAAGTCTCTAAAAACTGTAATTTCAACAACACAATCTAAATGGCGCCAATATACGGTTCGCAAATATTCGGTTTAAATTTCCGCACTCTCTGTGCAAGTATACCAACTCACAATTGTGTTTCGATGTTCTTTTGAGTGTGAGTCATCAAACAATATCAATGCTTTAAACATGTTATTTAAATTCAAACGCAAAATGCAAATGCTTCTTTAACATTTAAATACATGTATGCTGTATAGTGGTGGTGCACAACTGCACAGAGTATCATCCTCATTCATAATTATAAAAGATTAATGCAGTCATGCAGCATTATGGACCAATTCCACCAACAAGATGTCTACTGTCAAAATACTTTAGTCACCGATGTCCGCCTCTGCCAAGAATAACGAAGGAATAATTGTCGGTAAAAACCAATGACCGGATACTTCTTTGACAATAATCCACTCTCGACGATTCATTTTCTAAACGTCGCCCCTCTAGCAACATCAATTAAATAATCTATCAGAAACGTCAGGGATTTGCAAGCAAAAATTAACNACTGTTACTGATCTCGATACATATTATTAATTATTTGGGTCTTCATTTAAATGTAAATCTTCTTTTTACATTGGCATACAGCCTAACAATGATCAAGTCATGTTAAGAATTACAATTAATATCGTTGATATGCCCCTTTAAATGTTTTGCTCACATCTTGTTTTGGATGCAGCTTTAACCTACTTTTACGAATCCGGATACACATGTTTTGTGTTTAATTTAAATCTAACTCTACTTTTGCTTTGACATACATGTACTAGAATTCGTTCTGAACTTAATTATGTACATTGTTTTGATTGTTTTAAATTGTATTTTACTACATGCCGATAAACTTCGATTGTTAACAAACGACCCTGGTGACCTATGTTTTTCTTTTAATATTTGTATAAAGTAATAAACAATGAAACATTTGGGTAAGTTTGGACAAAATCTAGGTGTGGGAAAGACTTTAATTATAAAAAAGTAAAATGCATAGAATTGATTTTCATATGTGAAATTATGTTGTTATTGTTTTTGATAAATTAATGCCCTGAAAATCAATTAATGTTTTTGTTTATGAATTTGCAGTTAAGTTATATCAGTATTATATAAACAGAGAGAGTAGTTTTTTCGACAGTTTTTTCACTAATTTACTCGATTTGTGTGTGTTTGCCTTTTTTTTAAATTTATACTTATGCTAAAATAGGTATGTTGTTTAAGTGCGAATAATAAAATAACAACACTGGTGACCCATGATTTTCATTTTATTTTTCTATCCACAACAGATGGTTCTAGCTATATACCAAAAATTATCAAATTCTAGGTATAAGAAAATTTTGCATTGAAACTGCCGCATACGTCCTTAAAAGCTCGGAGCCAAATTGCAGCATTGTTTTCATCAATGACTTAATTACGCATATCCCCAACCCGAAGTGACGACTAACTTTGTGAATGCGAACTTAATTTGCCTGGCGACGGGTATTCAAAAAAGTGGAATTGGATTCGTGATTTTGGATTTCATAAAATAGACTTGGGACACAAAATTAGCTTTCAAAATGTGCAGGCAATTATTATATTCCGGCGGGGGAAAAACACTATCCATTCGCAAATATCCAATTTAATGAGGTAAAAGCAAATAAACAAAACCGACAAAGTCTGTTGAAACAAAAGATTATCTATAACAAAGGCGTATCTTGCGGTTTATCAAAAACGAAGGATTATCATCTGAAGTGTTGAATGCACACGTCAGAAACAATTACTTGAGAGACGCTATCGTGTGGTTAGGTCGCTATTAGAACTGTTGAAATGTGCATCTCATTTGAGAGACGAGAATGAACGACGACTACTTCGACGAGGAGGATGATTGTCGAAATTATTATCACTAAAGTGAGGATGGTGATGATTGTGTTGTTGTTGTTGATGATGATGATGATGATTCTAATTTATTTCATATTATGAAAACGACAGCTGGCGATGATAATCGAAACAAATAAGATTTTGATGACCATGATGATGATGATGATAGGGATGATAAAGCGAAAGAGGATGAAAAAAAGAAAGAATTTAGTGATGTTTTTTCACACACACAAAATATAGTTTTCTGTATTTTCAAAGATTTAACCTATTTTCAAATCTCCAAATGTTTAATACCGTTTTAAAAATATAGTTTACTCCTAATTATCGATAAACAATGCTCAGATTTTGTCTGATTGTATTAACAGTGTGCCACAACAAACGCTTAAGGGGTGTTGCGGCAGTTTATTTAACCGATGATATATTTATAGCAACACCGATGATGCTATTATCACAGCCCAATATTATTGTTATCAGTATCATCACAAATGACCGAGTTGGTTCATAATACAAAGGTCAGTGGTTCGATCACAGGTGCTGTTAACTTTTTTTTTAACTTTTTTTCTTTCTTTAATTGTGTTCTTGTTTCGTTCTGGAACTCGTTAGTCCTGTTATTTGAAGCATTTAATCACAAACTTCAGAACATGCCGAAATCTGTGTTCAAGTCCCTTTAAGTTATTGATGATACAGGTCGAGTTTGATGCTGTATGGTCTTATGTTAGTGATTCAATATTGTATTATTGTTTGTTTTTGTTGGTAAGCTGTTGTGATCCCAGTTAAGATTGTAAACAATTTCTTATGTTTATGCATTTATAGCTATCTATTTACTGGTACTTGGGTTTTGCCTAATTGCTGTATTTTATGAAATTTGACATTGAAGGTAGGGATTGTTAAACAAAAACACCTCTTTTAAAAGTGCGGTGACCCCCCCCCCTGTTTTTATTTTAGCTTGATGATGACAACACGAAGATGAACATATGTGAGCAGTTTCGCAGTTTTTTTGGGGGTGACATAAACATTATAAAAAATAAATTTCTTAAAATTTAACTTGTGTACTTAGCTATTATAATATCTACATGTTGCAAATGTCATAGGTTATTAATAATGTTTACGCAGTTAGAGATTTTTCAGTTTAATGAAAACGTACATGTTATATAATGGTGAATAAAATCAAAACAAGGCCGGTGACCCTTTGCTTTTAATTCATTTTTCATATAGTATTTGTATGTATTACTAAAAAATAAATTCTGAACAAAATCTATTTGATGGAAAAAATCAGCAAAACTGCAGCAACACCCCTAAAGAGGCGTCAACGATTTGAATGCAATCATTTTGTATGCTTAAGTAATCGTGTCGAGTGGCGGGAAAATGTTTTTGTTTGTTTCACCTTGAAAATTAAAAACACCATGCTATCATAGTTTCAGTTTATAGCATGAGCATATATTTACATTAATTACATATAAGTACCATATGCCACAATGGTAGAACTTTTCTCACACAGAATTGACCGATTTAAGTGAAAATAAATTTCTGAAACAGCTTAAAACATATAGGAAATGAAAATGTCGACAAATCCATTGTCCTGTTTACTTGTTACATTTCGTTGGGAGAGTTACAATCAAGATCAAAATGGCCAGAGTAGATGCAAATAAACATAAAAGATGAACTATTCGAAATATCGTCCATGTTCTTTTAAACCCGTAAAAGCCATATTTAGTCATTTTTAAGGAGACACATATTGAAGTAAGGTTTTGGCGGAAAAGTTGCATTCTCAATTAGTGTTTGACTAAACTATAAGCAGTTTTCGCAGTTACATTTTGTCAACAATGGTGAGTCAAGGATTTTCTGAGAGGTCATAACTATGACTTCTGAATTAGTATATTATCCAGAATTGTCGCACAAAATGTGTCATGAAGCCGCCACTTCAATAAACAAGAGGGCCAAAGGCCCACGGTCGCTCACCTGAGACTTCAGGGCACTGAACTGCTATCAGCAACTTTTTAGATTTTTCTGAAACCATTTTCAAACTTGGCCAACATATCAACCGGAGAGTCAACAAGGTTTTACTATAAACATATAAGGGAAAAGGCCCAGCCCCCTTGCGGCCATGATTTTCGACGAAAGGGAACTATTTTCGAACTCAGCCCAGATATCATTAGAACACATATTCTGACCAAGTTTCATGTAGATTGGACTAAAATGTTACTTCTAACTACTTCGCATGGTGCTGGCATTCTCCTTCATTAAATCTATTATTATATCTTCTTCTCGAGCTGTAAACATTTTAGACTTGGTGCGCTTAGCGATAAGGGCTTCCTCCGCCATGTTTGTTTATGATCGGGTGCTGACAGTTGTGAGCGAAAATGACGTCAAAAGCGAGCACCTTGCGGTCATAATTACCGTGGTTAATTTGTTTATTTTGACGGTTAAGTTACCGCGAGGTAAAAAGTTTTATACAAACGGATTTACTGCGTGGTAACTTATACGCGATAATAACCGTGGTTATTGTTTTACCGTGGTAATTTGAACTAGTGTTTACTTAAGCCATACAAGGAAAACAGTCCCGCCCCCTGGCGGTCATATTTTTGACGATCCACAATCATTTTCAAACTCAGCCTAGCTATCATTAAAACACATGTTCTAACAAAGTTTCATAAAGATTGGACTTTCTTGTATACATAATAATAAAATATATCATTTCTGCAGTGAAATAACAGCAGTGAAAATAACACAATTGTTATTTTCACCGGTGAAAATAGCAAATTTTCGAAATTCCCTTTTCTATTTTTAGATTATCATATCAAGATGTACTTCCCTGGTTTATATCCTTGTTTATATTTATTCTATTATCACGAGTGAAATAAAATCGATATTCCACCGAATCCAACAAATTTTCTTTTAATTGTATGCTTTTTTTTACCGTTATTTAACATTGTAAAAGAGTTTAACTGAAGAATTTCCCTGAAATAACGACGTCATTTCGTCAACAAAATGACGTCATTTCAATGTATTGAGGTACGCCACGGGAGAGAGGGTCACTTTTCAGCGAAAGGGAAATTATTATTAATTATTTTCTTGAAAAAGGGGCATAAAAGAAACAGAAAATGTGTTCATGTCAATGAAAGATCGTTTGTTATTTCACTCGTGATCAAATGGTTCAAATATTTCCTCTCTTTAATAACTTAGTTTATCATGAAAACTCTGATAATATGAGAGCGTAAATGAACAGCTCAATTCCGGAGGATCATTTACCCGGAGTTGACATATTGAAAAGGGTAAAACTGTTTTATTAATATCTCTACTAAAAACAAAACTATGTACTTAAATCTTTGACACAGTAAACATGTTCCAATAATAAAGAGATTAAAACTTGCTTGATGGTTTGAGAGGGCATCCCCAAGATGCCCGAGCAACGGATGTTGAAGATCACGTCTTCCTTGGTCTCAAAAATGTCCTCCTTGCTCTCTGGGATCCCCGGAGAAACTAAAAGAGAGACTAGAACATGATATAGTGTTTTACGGGTATTCGTAACGAAATAAAATAAATGTATCGTATTTTAAATTTATTCTTGGGTGTTTATCTTAATGTGTATAATACACTGTAAAATAATGTTATTTGCTTACGTGGTAGGGTAGCTTAGTTTGTATAGCGCTGGACTACATGTCCGGAAATCTCGGATCCCATTCCAATACTTACCGAATTACTAGTTCTGGAATAAGTTACACTATTATTGTTAACGACATCTTGGCGTGTACCTTCGATTCGTGTAGATACTTGCAAGTTACTGACATCAGTATGCGTACTTAGTACTGATAAACCCGTATACATGGGGAAAGTGTAATACTAAGTTCAATGACCGCCGTTATCAGTCAAGAACAGTACTTACCAAAGATGTCAGTATTCGTTGTTGCCGACATCTCCTTGGGACTGTTCACAGTGAACACCGCGCAGCTGTACTGCCCAACATCCGAACACTTCAGACCGTCACTACAGTCACGAATAATTACTTTATAAAAGATTTTACAAATGCCACTGCATCTTACACTCTTTGAAAATATGAGTTCGTGTCATGAGATCCTTATGGTAAACAACAGTTTGCAGATTTACAAAAAAAATAACCACACAATTCTGAGGCGCCTGGTTTGACCATTCCGGAACCGTGCTGCTCATGAGCATGGTCGACAGTATGACGTCACCCTTCTAACAGCGCATGAAGATCAGCGTGTCGCTTGCCACGTGGTCATACACACACGGCATCTCCACTTGGTGCCCCCCCATCTGATAAGCACCACATGGCGGCGTCTTAAGTGCGGATTGAAATAGACGAAACGGCGAATGTTACAGTTACATTACACTGATTAAATATGTAAGTGTGTTTCCTCCAAATAAATAAACCAGTTCAACGTTAAGAACTTTAATGTTAACACATTTTATTTGCAAAAACTATTAATAACAAGGGTACAAATGCATATATTTTTTGTTATCATTCATACATATTGAAAAATGGTTAACCCTTATGTTCTGCAACAGTATCGATAGTCTTTCCGTTGGGATAGTAATACCATTTTATAATGGTAACAGACACACATAAATGAAGAGCAATGTTGGTAAACGGTAATTAAAAAAAATGGTTAAGTGACCTTGACTTTTTTTTCTTTATTTTACATGCTGAAAACAATGTGAGCCATCTTTTCAAAGGAACGAGAAACGAAAAATGAGAATAAAAGATTGTATCGCGGACGACGCCATGCTAGTATGTTGTTTTAAGATAGAACCCTTCACGCATGGCATCTCTTACAAAATGGAGTCTTGTATTCAAGAAGGACTAGAGATCCGCACGGTTCCTTTAGGCACTATCACTAATGCGGACACTAAAAACACTTCTCCACTCATTAAGGTGTTAAGACAATGAGTCACACGGCAATTGTTTTTGACCTTGACCTTTTGTCGCGTACACTCGTTAGATTAATTAGACGTCTTATCAAACCATCAAGTAATGCTGATGGGGACTTCATTAATCTTGCATAAAACAAATGTTATCGCTAACGGAACGCGCAGAAATAATTAAATATTATGAAATACGTGAATTCAGGTGATTTAGCGACTTTTGGAAATCCCTCGATACACTGGTTTCTATGGGAATCTAAACACGTGTCAAGAAGCGCTGATTACGGGAATTGGGGACCATTTAGGAAACAAAACCGTGCGACATGTTTCAAATGATACGGCATGTGCTCACTTTGGATGCAGCTGATACATTTTAATTTGATAATGGCGGGCTGCTTATAAGAATCAACAGTTGGCAAGTCAGAATAAAGTGACTCTAATGCTAGTTCTGTTCGAATCATGTCATTGAAAGCAAGTTCGTTTAAACAGAAGGTCACGCGGCCATATAACATGACATGAAGATGCGTCATATAGGGCCGACTATTGCTTCTTACAGTATTTCAATTGGACATAAACCTTTCTGAATGTGTCTGAATTAATTACTTATAACAGCTCCATTTTACTATGATAGGACTCTGCATATTTGTGTAATGCTTATATGATGAATACGTACGTATTTAATGTATATTAACATTTTGATCATCTCACTAGAATTAATGAATATTAACAGCACACTGATGGACTTCATATCGCCGTTGACAAAAAACAATCAAAACAGAAGAAACAAAATGTTATCCATAAGAATAGTTCGATGATATGCTTAACTTTTTTAATTGCCATTTGTGAAACGATGATTAAAAATAAAATTCAGAACTATTGAAACTTTTGGGTTTGTTTTCAGACAATAATCTTTATTACCGGCCTCATCGGTCAAACTCGGGACCGTTGGCAATATATGTATTTTATGAACTATCAATGAGAAAGTAACTCACTTTATTATTGAATCGACTTCGAGTGATGATTGTCCAATATATACGAAGCGATAGTTTAAGCGATTGTTCTTATGAGTGTTATGCTGCTTGTATGAACATATTGCGTACGTTCTTTTTGAATATTTGATATTTTTTTAATTCTACCAATCTGCGGAAAAGTCCCTTAAAACTGTATTTTCAACAACAAAATCTAAACGGCGCCAATATACGGTTCGCAAATATTCGGTTTAAATTTCCGCCTTAAACTCTCTGTGCAAGTATACCAACTCACAATTGTGTTTCGATGTTCTTTTGAGTGTGAGTCATCAAACAATATCAATGCTTTAAACATGTTATTTAAATTCAAACGCAAAATGCAAATGCTTCTTTAACATTTAAATACATGTATGCTGTATAGTGGTGGTGCACAACTGCACAGAGTATCATCCTCATTCATAATTATAAAAGATTAATGCAGTCATGCAGCATTATGGACCAATTCCACCAACAAGATGTCTACTGTCAAAATACTTTAGTCACCGATGTCCGCCTCTGCCAAGAATAACGAAGGAATAATTGTCGGTAAAAACCAATGACCGGATACTTCTTTGACAATAATCCACTCTCGAAGATTCATTTTCTAAACGTCGCCCCTCTAGCAACATCAATTAAATAATCTATCAGAAACGTCAGGGATTTGCAAGCAAAAATTAACACCCTGATATGAAAGGGCCGCCTAAGGATCATGATGTCTCCATTCCCGCGAGACCCAAGACAATGGGACCTTAAAATCCAATAGTGCATTTGGCTATGGTGATAATGGCTTTCCCCGCCCCTCTACGTAATTGATTAATATTTTAATAATGTATAACTTCGAATCAATACATCAACTTATTCAATCAAACAGTCTTATTATTTATTTCCCATTTAACTGTTAACTCATGGATTATATATGGAAAGATTAAAGATTGTTTTCATCACATTTGACGTCAATAATTACTGTCCAAATGATTCATTGAAAGACCGTGCGTTATGTATGATCTGTAAAAATGACCATATGCCCTGGAGAAATATGAGACATTTAGTGGGATGTGATCGATGGAAATTGGTCGTGATACGGTGCGATCTAACCTATTGCATTCGGTGTGACTTCCAGTCGAAAAGACACTGCCATTCTAATTTCAATTTCGATGTGACCTGTTCACGTGCATGTATCGTTACTCCACTTTTTACTTCAATTTACTAGTATTTCGATTTAAATTTATTCTTAAAAATCTTGTTTCATCTTTACATTTGCAAAACTGTGGACAAATCATTAGTGAGGATTCGAAAAACCAATAGCACAGCTTCTGGAATAATGCTTCAAGTGACTCTGTTATGTTGGCCTCCCTGCTACTATGTAAGTAAAAAAAAACGTACTGTTGATTATGTTCAACACAGAAGGCACAGCATTCTGATGATGGCAATGATGATGATGAAAAAGATAACACTGATCTTTGTCGTATGATATCTATGATTATTATAACGACGAAAGTGATTATAACATTGCATAATAGTGATAAAAATGGTGATATTGAGATGAACATTCTGATGCTGATGATTATGAGGAGGAGGAGAATCAGGATTAAAAACGTGTCGATGATGATGAATATGTAGAGGTGCTTAGAGTTAGCAGATGTGTTTTTCCTTTTTATCAAGTAACAAAAACAACAGATCTCTCCTCGATAAAGACAACGCTAATGAAGTCAGTCGGCAACCAACACCAGGGCTCAATTAATTATCAGTCAATATATGAAGCTGGAATTAGCTGGTTAATAATGAATTATTGTCGCGTTATTCTATTTGACGTCTCTCGCGAGATCGCCGTTCGCGGGATACCTCGGGGTTCCGTCATCTGCATTAGGGGTCCGTAGAGGCCATTGTAATTATGTTCTCAGAATTGTGAACAGTGCGAAAATCTCTTAATTATGAGTTTATAAGTCTGTATTCCCATTAATTCATGGGTTACTTTATTTTTAAATCAATAAAGTTCATAAACCAATGTATATGACAATGCTTTATCTTTTACAATATGAACACACAGTAATATGAATTAATTTAAATTCACACAAGTAGCTAAGAATTAAAAAAAAATGAGGGGAGGGGGCGGAAGTAAAATTAATTTTAGAAAGATATTATAACTCTGATATAATTTTATAAATATGGTAAGATGCGACCTTTATTTACCTGGTAACATAAATAAGTTATTGTTTTAGCACATGAACTTTGAGTTTAACACGCGGTCAGAGTTCTGTTTGTAAATTAAGCCGTAAAGTTAGTAAACTTACAATCTTTCTAATAGGAACAGCTTCACTGCATATATATCGTAAATTAGTAGCTTGTGGCCTAATGATTGTATATAATGCAGAAATCAATAGCTAATCACGTGTGTCTGACGCCATTAACGCAATATCACCGTGACTTATTGGGTTTTGAGAATTACTTTTTATGTTGATGCATCTCTAATTAGTTTTACATCAAACGCTTCAATTCAATTAATTCCAAACGGACTGAGTTTAAAGATCTCATGCAGATTGAGGGATTGTGACAAGGTGAACGGAAACCGATTTGTATACCTTTTCATTTCCTATAATAGTTTCAGCAGTTTATTTTTAAGAACTAAAATAAGTCTATCAAACCTTTGCGGCGACTATGAACTGAAATAGAAATGTCACAAACACACGTGCATTTCCTATTTACAGCATTGCTACTTTTGGACAATTAATTATAAGGAATACAACTATTGGAAATGTATAAATCCTGCTTGTCTAAGCATGTATTTTATTCATGTATACTATCCCGATAATAAAATATTATGGTTTGGTTACGGTGTTTGATCCTCTTATAGGTGACACGGGCGATGTCAACTGTTTTAAGTTTGGTATTTATTAAAAACATGAACAGAAAGAAGTTTTAGAACGTTAAATAACATTATAGCGTAGCCATATTCAATTGCTCCAATGTAAATTTGATTTATTTACCGGTAGTTGCATATGGGATTCAATGTTTAGAAAGACCGATTCTATGTTAATAAATATCGGACCCGCTTAAAATGTATCGGTCTGGCCAGGTGGACCGACGATTTACGCGAAGTCTTATCTTAGAAGATTGACCGTATTAAATACAAGTAGTTGTTCAATATTTGTAGAACTAGAATGTTCATAATTATTTAATAACGGACATATCTATCAAGCAACCAGACAATCATAATATGTTTACAGGAGTAAAACAATTGTTTTTTGGAAAAAAACACACAAGAGAAGCGATTTTGAAAACACCAATAGGTTTACATGATGATTAAAGTGGATTTCTGTATGAAAAGGTTTTTTTTAAACTACTTTAACACACGAAAAATAGCAATTTTCTGAAACGATATAACGACATGTATCTAAGGCTAAGCTAGCATTACGCTGTGATGTTATAATTTAGTACAAAATGCGATGATTGCATGAGAAACACTTTTCAATTATCTTTTATTCTGACAAAACCAGATAAAGAAGTACCGCCCCGGGAAATAAACGGCCCGGACCAAAAGCAACCCATATGTTGATTGGGGACCAAAAAACAATCAATCATTTACTAGCGCGATGGAAAGCAGGCTTGATCGAGAAGAGATATTTTAAAAATGAAGGCTAGATATCGGATAAGAACATTTAAAGAAGTGCAATGAAAGATGATAATGTGTATGGACTTCTAGAAATGGAAACTGAAAAAATGCTGATCAATGATAAATTATGTGATTCATTAAATTCTCTTTAAATAAAAAAATAAATATATTTCAGTGTGAAGAAAGTGTTGAAGATTTGCTTGTATTTAGAATTATGTATAGATTATGGTATTTGCATGAAATTTTGATCATCTATACACACAAAAACGATCATATTTAGAAATAGATTAGGATGACGTTGACGACCATGCTGATGATGATAGAGACGGAGATGACGACGATAAAACATGAGGATGAAGAAAAAAAGTAGATGATGTATTGTATTAATGATGACGACCATTTAGAAGATGATGTTAATGCTTCTGCTTTTAATGATGATGATTATGATGCGAATGAGGAGGATCATTATCAGGATCATAACCATGAACATTAATAGGAAAACGAAGAGGAGATGATGTTGTTGTGGTTACTGATGACGATGATGATGTTGATGGTAGTGGATGTGGTTGTGTTATGAATCATTGCATCGACACAATCATTTATTGCTTCAGATTAATGATCTTATTCATGTGCAAAGCACTCAGCACGAGACGCACGAGCATAATTGCCGCTCTCGGGTTTTTATTCGATTGACTGGTTCTCTTGATTCCAAGCATATTGCCGGGCTTTTTACGCTGCCAGTCATTTAGTTCCCTGTAGACCTGGGACACGTGATAATTAGTCAAATGTAAAAGTTGTCCACAGAAATCTTTTCCGGGTCTTTCACAGATTCACCTTTTTTGTCCCTCGTGAAGATTTATTTATGGCTACCCTGGGACACAGCTTAAATAGTTCCTTCCTTCCATTAAAGTTACACAGTCAATGTAATGTGCAAATGGTCTTGCACAAAAAGCCTATGAAGACCTCAAGTTTCGTTTAACCAGCCTATTTAACATGGTAATTGTTTCTTAAGTGATTAAATGAATTACATTACAATTACTCTCCTCGTAAACATGTCCTGAACAGCAATCTTTTTAACATGATAATGTTCTCACTCGCGACAGCACCGAGAAAATGACTTATACCAGTAGTTCTCCACGAGAAATGACAAATGTGTGTACATACTCCTGAATACATGTATCTTGGTTCTCTTGTTAGTTCATTCATTGCAATTTTGTGTTATTTTACCATTCAATGTTTGTCCTTAAATTATTTACAAGAAATTTCTTCAAAAAAATATTCTGAGTTAATTTTGAACATGAGATTACAAAATATTCACATATATATAACTTAACTTAGTTTCATTAAAAACCAAAAAATTCTTAACTTTTAACGATTGTTTTTCTGTTATCCGCCGTGCATTAATTATTTAATTAACTTAAAGGTTATTGCAAACATTGAGTATCTTTAAAGGAAATGTCATGGTTTAGGGCCTGTTTTATGACTGTCGATGAATAATTGAATATTCAATCACCCAACACATACAACTTTTCGAAAGTATTTCCAAACGAATTTTTTCAGTATTTGTTAAATCAAATACCAACAATGATTTCAAGGACATGATCGTTTATCGTTTCTTCACAAATAAATTATCAATTTCATTTTGTAAACATTTGAATGAACAAGTTCAATAATTCGCAAAGGTTCTCATGTGTCAGCTTTTATTTATATTTTACTATCCATGTAATGCAGCTTCAGCACGAATGTTATTGGTCTCATTAAAAGCAAATAAATGTCAAAGTAAAATGCAGATGCAAATCTATTAAGCAGACAAAAAATGATAAGAAAGAAATTTAAAAATAATTTTCAGAGTCGTAACGTAAATGGAGAGCCAAGAAACTATAATGTTTTTCATTCATCTTCTTTTTTATGTCTCTTGAAACTAGTTAACATGCACTAAATGTCTTAATGGGGACATTAAATGTTTAACACTTATTTAAATAGTTTTCTTTAATGCCCACCAAGTATTTTGATGGCAAAAGTTTCATGGTTGAACGATAAAAGTAATAGGGGCGTATAAAGATCGTCAAAGAACTTGGTATTATACCGAAATAGGGCACACATGGTGTTGTAATAAAATTACAAGAAGTTATTATTTTTAGCTCCACTGGCCAGAGGCCAGAGGGGCTTATGTCATGGTCCTGTGTCCGTCGTGTGTGCGTGCGTGCGTCTGTGCGTGCGTGCGTCCGTGTGTGCGTGCGTTAACTTTTCCTTCAAACATCTTCTTCTCCTACACTACTGGTCCAATTCTGATGACATTTCTTAGGAATATTTCCTGGGTTAATCTCTTTCAAATTTGTTCAAATTTTGCCCCTGGGGTAAAATTTAACCCCGCCCCGGGGGTCACAAAATTGAACATTTGCTTATATAAGGCCTATTTTGTGAAAATTTTAAAAATCTTCTTGTCCATAACCATTGGGCCTAGGGCTATCAAATTTGGAATGTAGTGACATCTTAAAGTCCTCTACCAAANATATTTGGATTATTAAATCAAAATTAAGGAATTGTGTTATCTTTCGTTTGGCATCAAATAATCATGTTTTATACTTTATATATGATGAGGGATCCATTAATATTCTGATAACATTTGATAATGTTGATCATATACTCTTCACTTCGTGCCTTGTACTTTGTACCCCATGCTGCTGCTAGTATGGAAGTGTCAATGATTCCAACAAATTGTACACATATTTACTCAATTGTCTCAAATTCTTCTGAGCAGTGAAAACTCCTACGCCACGATTTATTTTCGTTATGAACAGCCTCAACAAGTGTTACTGTACAGTACAACATAAAATTAAAAACAAAGAAACAAGAAATCTGCCTTGTGATGCAATTTACACATAACAAGTCTGCATCACTTCAATTATTAACCAAAAACAACAGAGATTGTGTGTACTTGCTTTTTGAAAACACACATTAAAGATGCTTTTTAAATATAGTAAGTTATTAAAATAACTCCTTATTTTAATAATTGAAATAACTTTACTATATTTTAAACATAGCATCTTTTATGTGTGTTTTCACATGATAATGCAACACTTGGCAAATATGGTACAGCTTAGTTTGACATATGATACCAAGAGCTCAATATTATTAAATACAGCCCTTATTCTGATATGGGTGCTAAATATTGCCATCAATACGTGATGCTCGCAATAATGGCGTAACACATGTTTATGTAAAATACATGGCAAGTTCAGCGCACCATACTTGGGAAAATACCAACTGCCATATCAGATATAATTCCCCAAACGTTTCAGTCAAACTCGGAGGGTTCATAAGGACTTAAAGTTATCTAAATTACTCAAATACGTCAGGTCACATTGATAAACAGCGAATCGTGATAATAATAAGGATTTACTTCGACTTATGACACCAATATCATTAAGCGCCTCTTGGATTACTGAACGATGTTTATAGAGCTCTCGAAATCTCTTAAAAGCGCCCTTGAAGATCGTTGAAAGCAAATTAAATCCGTGTTTGTTACACTCTATGTTCCACTTTCAGTTATGTTTGATTGACTTTATTCGTCTTTTTTTACGAAAAAAAGTATTGCCAATGTTTACAAACTGCATAATTTAAAGTTGTATTCAATATGAATATACAGATGTAATTTAGTGAACATGTTACTATATTTCGATTTCAAGCATGTTGAATATTAAATGTTTGTGTGTTTAATCTAGTTTAATAGTTGCTATCATGCATTAGTAATTGATAGAAATAATGTTAAATATGCAGTGTAATTTTGTCAACGTTGAACACATCTATCTATATCTATACTAATAGAGACCTCATTAATGCTGAACATGATAACAGTTGTAGATTCTAAATGAGTTACATGAGATAAAGAACATTGGGCATAAATGAGAGAATGCCATTCTAAGATGGAAAGCGGGTTGGATTACTGTTATAAATGTAGGATACCGAGAAGATTTCTGACTGCTAGAATACACGTATATGAACACTATACGATTTTGCTATTGTGGATTATAATTCTTTAAAAAATATATATATATATATTACATAAACAAGCTCAGTAGTTCATAGTTTGCATCGTGGTAAGCCTTATAAGGTAGATTTATGTTCAGTGCCCGCCTTAGTTGTACATTATTTATAATACATCTCCATAGCTCTTATATTGGCGAAAGTACACCAACGATATCTGTAGTATGCTGTAATTATATAAATGCCATAATATCTCATGTGCGTCAACCAACAGACAGTTAAGTTGGCAATGGTAATATTGCGTTGGCATTTTCTTAGTTGTTTTCTCCAGAAAGTTTACCCTATGTAATAGTTGGCATGATTGTGACGTCGTTGAAATTGGCCTTATACTACTGAGGTTTTACACAGTATTTGTCGAATACAACATAACTAACACAGGAACCCCAGCGCGTTTATAAACCAATTAGCTCATGCCATACTCATAATAATGTCACTTTCTGTCATTTTTACCGCGTTTTGCAGTTATCACGGGCTGAAATTCTAGAATTATTAGCGGATGCCATGGATATATTAGCGACAAAAAGGCAACTTTGATGGCAGCTTTCTTCGAAGGTGTGGAAATATAAGACGTATCAAAGTTTTGTCTTTATCCTAGTTGGTATTGAAATAGAATGTTGATAACCGAAAATGGCATATCTTTGTATATTAAAAGCAAAGATTTTGCAGCCAAATTATCCTTTTTTTTGTTTTAAACAACAATTTAATAAAAGTAGATATAAATATGAATGAAGCACTACGACCTCTGATTTAATAACTTGATGATACATTCTGATTATATGTGTGTTTACTGTTCAGTTCGATTAAACAATTGAACATTGTACTCAATATTTTTCTAACGTTATGTGCGTTTGACAGACCTACACAAAATATATGAATTCATATTACATGTATATAAATATGTATATAAAGTAGACACGACAACATGCTTCAATATAAAAAGCGATGAATGCCAATATTTAACGAATCCATGATTCACAAATATGACAGCAAATAACAAACATTAAGGACCAATATAAAATACATTTGTATATAATGGATAATGGTGATTACAAAGCAAGCTATTAAACTGATCAGACAATAAATAACTTCAGATTCCCATATTTTGACATACAAACTAACCAACATCAAACGTGAATACATCGACGGATGGACCTTGTAATTATTGAAAAATTGCAACCATTTTCAACTAAAGCACTCCATTAAAAAAAAAAAACACACACACACACATGTTTAATCAACAAATCCCTACATTCACAATCGTCTAATGACACAATAAAAAATGCCCGTGGGAAAAGTTTCATAGTTGTCACGTGTCAAAGATAAAACCGGGGATCGAGCATGTGCGGTTTTCTGCGACTTACCTCTGAGTGATTTATACAATTAAGGCTTATGGAGTCCATAACACTGAAGTGTTCGCTTTGTTCTTAGCATAACCTTATTGAGACCAAGTTTTAGTGCTGAGTCTATTAAAGTAACATTATCAATGACATGTTTGATATGCAATTCTAAAAATAATATCAATGTCATTAAATAGCATCCTTCTTAAGAAGATGTGCCAAACGTGAGCTTCATGTCTTCTAACTACACATGCAAACGGATATAATAGTGGCCACAGTAAACTGAGTTATATGTAAACCGTGGAAAGCGCAAGCGCAGGAAAAAACGGATGTTGACGAGTGCTCTCTATCTGAATGGTTTGACCATGTTAAAATCGGGGTATACATGTACATATTACATAATGAACGTTAATTAAACAAGCCAGTTGCTTCGTTTTCGTAACTTGATTCTAGTTTGGTTATTGATTTCCATCCTGAACAGATATTGATTCCCATAATTAAATGCATGGATGTACACTTTATATACAGCTGCAGGCAACCTGTACGATTTCATTAACATTGTTAATACAATAAAGAATTAAACAATTTTCACGTTGCAATAATGAGAAGGACTTTTGGATGAAACAGATGAAGATAATGGTGTTTTAACAATTGATATATTTTAGCGACCAACATACCCCGTTTCATCTTATCAGAACGTCGGTAATGTTTGCTATGAAATGGATTTCGCAAAAGGTAATACACTACAGGTATATCAAAAAGAAATTAAGAAAGGATAACTGTGTCTAACAAAATGAGTTGTGCTTCAGCGTCATTAATTTGCAAGTGTATTGGAAAACAGTATACGTAATATATACTTTATGAAAAAAGGATAATAAAATCGCTATAAAACTCGAACTTCTCCACCCACTAAAGGCTTGGTCCATTTTCTACCCTTTAACAAATGCATTCGATTATTCCAGGCAGGGCACAATTACAGAAAGTGATTAACGGGCGCTTCAGTGAATACCTTCTTACTGATAAGCTTTTAAATGCAGTGCGTATCGCTATACAATAATCCATTGTTATCTATCGCACGTTTGGAACAGTTAATGGATGGTTTTGTGATTGTTTGTGATTGTATTTGGATGCCCCTTTAAGTGGCTCTAAATTATGATGATGATTAAAATGTGTATTAATTGAATATTCATGTGATAAGTCGGTATGAAATTGTCTGAAACTCCGTTTCTTTCTTAATGTATGGAGCACAGAAATGAAAAGGTTGTAAATATGTCATGTTTGTCTAACACAATATTGTGCATATACACATTTTTTTACAAGGGATTACCGGTAAGTCTTAAAATACATGCATTGCTGAAAATACAGAAAGAAAAACTGTCCGACAGTCAAACAAAATAGGTTTTATTTCTCGAATATTCAAACATTCGAATATTTGTTTTCATAGTATATAATCTGTGTTACTCGAACAACATATTACTGTTCTTTTGAAGAAATTCTCAATATACCCCAGACTTATCCGCTTGTCAACAAGTCTTATACTACACTTGATAACAGAAAAGTCTATTACGAAGCTGCATTCGTGAACTTCCTGCAACGTCGGGAATAAAACGCTTTTCGACGCATGTTATTATCATTTATTCGCCAGAAAAAGGGCACGAATAGCTAGCATACTTCGCCAGTTTACAGATGCAAGACAAAGCGCAATGTAGCCAATAATTTGTTAAGCTAGCACTATACATGAAACACAATTAATTGCATGTTAAAACGTGAACGATTACTGGGTATAAGATTACATAACATGTGCAATTGGGAATATGGAAAAAAAGCGAAATTACAGGGAGCTGTTCGCTGCTCCATTTCGTTTGTACCACCAGCCCTTAGACAATCTGTCAATTGAGCACTTGTGCGCGGTAAAAAATGTTTCCGAATTCATAATCATTACGTTATCATAACAGGGTTAGTGCCCTGTTGACGGATTCATTCGGTCATTATTAGTGTAAATTCGAGCATTGGAACAGCGTGACCTAATTTCAGCTTTGCAGGCTTCTTAAAACAACCAATCGTAACTCCGAAATGTATACATGCTTTAGCTCGTTCGGCACTGTTAAGGTTCAATATTTCGCGAGTTATAGAATGTAGGTAATAAAGATATTGTTTGCAATGAGCATTATGGCATACAACCCTAAGTAGCCACCAAGGTGGGCTGAAAATATTGAGCATAACAATAAGGTAGAGTTGTTTTATTTGTCCTTCAAAAATGGCATTTCAGAAATATAATTTCACTCGAACGAGTGTTTTTTTCTGATAGCACTTTTTTGATATTCAGTTTATGCTTATGTATAAAAACAATGCGAATAAGTGATACAATATTCACGTTCCATAAAGCCACTTATTTTCCATGTCGTCGCAAATTAATTTTCACAAAATAGCCTTCAAGAGGTACTTCAAAAACATCTGTTGCTCCTGAACACGTATATTTTGTTCTATGAGCAATATTGAAAAAGCATATAAAAGCATTCACCACCTACTGTCATAATATGGCATAGTCACTTACTTCATTCCGAATAAACTTGGTACGACACGAGCTAGGTTATGTAATTGGACAGGTGGGTCAAATATGAAGTGGCGAATGTGAGTATTGACGATAATTGGGAAATGGATAAAGGCAACAATGAATATTACTGCATCGGTTCTGGATTGTATCACTACTACTTTACTTTATTTGTAGCTACTTTAATTTTCCTAATATTTATACATCTGCTTTTGCAACAACTACCACTTATATCATGCTGATATTTTACATCCTATACCACCATCATCGTGAAAAACGATTCCGCGTCACGACTATTATTATCCCGTCTTGTTTTCACTAGTTTAGCAACATTATTTTAGTTATAAACGTCTTTACTATGTTACTAGCTTGTGTATGATTGAAATGACATAGAAACTCTTCTGATCACAGAGAACGGTGGTTTAAGCCAGAGGACCTTTCAATATTCATAAGCCGATCTGTGCAGACTAATTGAATTTCACGCTAATTACAAAGTAATCCAATAATATTACGTAAGAACGTCTTACTAATTTTGACTAAGTACATTTAATGTAATTAAGAAGCCAAATCGCGTTGTATCTTTAATCTAGCGAATACTGATTTAATAATGCAAGAATGATTAACCAATTCCAATATGTTCGCTGCAATATTGCAGCTGCTGAGATAACGGCTGTTCGCACACACGCAACATGTAATTAGAAACAGAATGGACCAGTAATTAATGAAATCGTCCGCAGATTCAGTTCAGGGTGTATCTATAAATTCTTACAGGTATTTTGTTTTATTACTGGGCTCACAAATCAACTATATCCATTATCGTTTCACTATTTTATAATTTATGAGGACATTGTCGATCTTTTTCAGTTGACTACAACGTTGAACTAGAAATTATTAGCCCATCATTTATACTATGTGCCTTAATTTTAGCTATTCGAACAATAAGCCAGGCAAAATTACGTCAACGCCTCACCATAAATATATAATGGTTCTTTGTTTCCGAATACTATTATACAAGTTAAAAGCAAACCTCTACACATTTAATGCAAACTACCGAAACAATCGATCGAAGGTAGCAAGAAATAGGTCTGTAGTTAAGTACTCAATATCCCCGTTAATCCTCCAAATCAAAGGAGTAATTTACTAGAGTGTATCCGTCTGTCATTATGGCAGCCGTTATTTCCAAACGGTTTCCCCCGACGGACTATTGTTTATTTGGGTTATCGGTTATTGTTGTTTGCTTACAACTAGACAGCGCTCACTTTTCGAATACCGGGTACAAGCAAATGGCGCGGTTTACATCGTGATTTCAAATTGTCTGAAGCATGAAAAAATTTACGCTGCAATTTCCCATACTTTACGAACTCAAGCGATATAAAAATGTTATATATCAATCAATACTGGTATTTTCAAATAATACCATTTAATGCAACAATAATCATGCTTATGGTATGCAACGTGTTTGTATGACTACAGCAAATACAGTATACCCAGAATCAATAAATCAATAAGTGTTCAAATAATCATTATAATTATTGCTAATGACACGTAAAGCGTTTCTATAGAAACAGAGCGTACGCATTCTGGTACTAGTATATAGATACAAAAACGAGGCGACATTTTCAAAATTGTTGCAGACTGCATAAACACGCGGTCTATGCATAGATATAATATTATGATATGCTACAAATGCCAATGCACACAAAGAAAATAGCCAACAAACCATCAGACCGTTTTATGTTTGCTGTTGCGCAAAGATGTAAGTACAATGCGAGGGTATGAGGTTATCCGTAGACAATCTCATGCACTAGGCAAAATTAATATTTCAGTTGTGTAGCGGTAAACACGTGATTATGTCGTGTATTTTGATTGTGTTGCAGTTAATAACAACTAGAACTTTTTGTAATATATGTGACTAATACCTCCGCAAACCTGTGTCAACTAAGTTCAATGGCAAATACAACATGGATATGTAGGTCAATGAGGATGATAAACTTGTTTTCACTTCTACGCTTCATGGTGATATTTGAAGTTTCAATTTTAATCATTTTGGAAGAAATTCGATACGCAAACTTATAACGGTTGATTCGGAAAGACAGACGGGCCGACCGACGAAACAAAAGAGTGACTACAAAATCCTTTTTCCACAAGGGACATTACTATTTCCATTTAATGCGTTTAACTTTTGTTTCAAGTGCATTTTGATGTGCAAACATTAGTATCACTCTTCAGTGCAAATATCTGGTATGGCACAATTGCTACCAAAATATTATTGTCGAGAAAAAAGTCTTTCAAATCGATCATAAGTCTGCAATGCTATGATCTCCCAAAGAACAACACATGACAGAAAAATGTAACACTGTAATCAGCGCTCATTATTAACCAACCCTCTCTGTCACAGACGTGCTTTTCATGCATAATGTACAAGTTGAAAATGCCCCGCGCACATGTCTGGAATGCGGAACGTCTAGAACCCTCTAAAATAGAACTCCTATATGCTATGCTCAATTATTTCTGATAAATCGGAGCCAGTTGGTGGGGTTATATTTTGTACGAAGATTGTGCATTTTGTGACATAAATGTGTTAATGTTCTTTTTTTTTGCTTCTCATATATTTGGGTGTTTCTGTTGTCTTAGGTCGAAAGGGCAATATATGTTACGACATCCCAATCAACAATCTGAAATGTGAGACATGTGTGGGTTCCAACATGTTAAGATGAAAAAGTATGCAGATCTTTTTGTGGATAATTGTCTTTACCTCTCCAAAGATTCTTATGTTGAACTATTTGTGCATAATTATAGTTGAAGTACTAGTATGCGTAAAGAGTAGTGGCAGCTATTCATTTAATTGTCTATGGTATTCATATACATGTAGATATCATTAACCGTTTAATATGTGGGTGAGGGAACGAACATAAATGTTCATGATACCACTTCTCAAAAAAGTATGATCAT
The DNA here is from genome assembly GCA_007657795.1 of Dreissena rostriformis. NCBI lineage: Eukaryota > Metazoa > Mollusca > Bivalvia > Myida > Dreissenidae > Dreissena > Dreissena rostriformis. Next base: position 22,204 of record VMBQ01001642.1, on the reverse strand, counting down.
ATTGAACAGAAAATGAAGCGGTCATTCCTGTGATAAAAACTATTTTCTTCAATCGATGCGCTGTTTTCACCAGTAGGCATTGCCATCATGCGATTTTCAAAAATACACATAATTAGACTCTACTGCGGCATCTTAAGTGATAATGTAAAATTGTATTTGTCGTTTTGGCATGCATTAAGCCCCGTTTTCCCAGACCGAGGCTCATGTTATCTTTTGACACGAACAGTACGNACATTAGTATCACTCTTCAGTGCAAATATCTGGTATGGCACAATTGCTACCAAAATATTATTGTCGAGAAAAAAGTCTTTCAAATCGATCATAAGTCTGCAATGCTATGATCTCCCAAAGAACAACACATGACAGAAAAATGTAACACTGTAATCAGCGCTCATTATTAACCAACCCTCTCTGTCACAGACGTGCTTTTCATGCATAATGTACAAGTTGAAAATGCCCCGCGCACATGTCTGGAATGCGGAACGTCTAGACCCCTCTAAAATAGAACTCCTATATGCTATGCTCAATTATTTCTGATAAATCGGAGCCAGTTGGTGGGGTTATATTTTGTACGAAGATTGTGCATTTTGTGACATAAATGTGTTAATGTTCTTTTTTTTTGCTTCTCATATATTTGGGTGTTTCTGTTGTCTTAGGTCGAAAGGGCAATATATGTTACGACATCCCAATCAACAATGTGAAATGTGAGACATGTGTGGGTTCCAACATGTTAAGATGAAAAAGTATGCAGATCTTTTTGTGGATAATTGTCTTTACCTCTCCAAAGATTATTATGTTGAACTATTTGTGCATAATTATAGTTGAAGTACTAGTATGAGTAAAGAGTAGTGGCAGCAGCAGCAGCAGCAGCAGCAGCAGCAGGAGTCGCAGCAGTAGTAGGAGTGGCCTTAGTGGAAGTAGTTGTAGTAGATGTTGTTGTTATTGTTGTTGTTTTATTGCTCATGTTGTATCAACGTAAACATTGGTTATTGTTCTTTAACATACTAATAGTATTCATTCAATTGTCTATGGTATTCATATACATGTAGATATCATTAACCGTTTAATATGTGGGTGAGGGCACGAACATAATTGTTCATGATACCTCTTCTCAAAAATGTATGATCATATTGAACAGAAAATGAAACGGTCATTCCTGTGATAAAAAAAAAAATCCTCAATCGATGCGCTGTTTTCACCAGTAGGCATTGCCATCATGCGATTTTTAAAAATACACATAATTAGACTCTACCGCGGCATCTTAAGTGATAATGTAAAATAGTATTTGTCTTTTTGGCATGCATTAAGCCCCGTTTTCCCAGACCGAGGCTCATGTTATCTTTTGACACGAACAGTACGTCGTCGATGCGGCGAGACTCATTAGAACGATTCCTTGGATGTTTTTGGCACCCAATAAGGGTACAACAAGTCAAGGCACTGGCACTGGCATCTCGACAAAGGTAGATAGCATCGCTGCTACTGGGTCGGGTCATTGGGGAGTCGGGTAGGTGCGTTAAGATATTTGGTGGAAGAGTTGTCGAGGTTGAATTGAAAAAAGGTATCATCGGGAATGGCGGTGTGACTTGTACAACGTTATTCACAAAGCTGCAAACAACAACAGATTAATGTTCCCATAACACTAGCAGTTCGTGTTGTTGTTGTTGTTGTTACTCGCGTTTAATGAAAAAAAAGCTCGGAGCCAAATTGCAGCAATTTTTTCTTAATTACGCATATCCCCACCCCGAAGTTACGACTTACTTTGTAAGTGCGAACTTAATTTACATGACGACAGGTATACACAAAAATGGAATCGGATCGGTGATTTAGTATTTCATAAACTACACTTGGGACACACAATTGGCTTTCAAAATGAGCAGGCAATTAGTATATTCCGGCGGGGAAAAACAACTATTCATTAGCAAATATCCACGGTAATGAGATAAAAGCAAATAAACAAAACCGACAGAGTCTGTTGAAATAAAAGATTCTCAATTAACAAAAGACGTATTATGAAAACGGCAGCTGACGATGATACTCGAAACGAAGAAGATGTTGATGGCCATGATGATGATAAAGATGATGAGGAAGAGAAGGAAAAATAACGAAGAAGTTAGAGATTTGTTTTCACCAAAAACAAACTACAGTTTTCTGTCCTTTCAAAGATTTGACCCATTTTCAAATATTCAATAATTTAATACCGTTTTATAAATATAATTTCCTCCTAATTACCGATTAACAATGTTCAAATTTCGTCTGTTCGTATCTGCAGTCTGCCACAACAAACGCTTAAGAGGTGTCAAATATTTAAAGGCTATCATTTTTTATGCTTAAGGTATCGTGTCGAGAGGCGGGTAAATGTATTTGTTTGTACATCTGAGGTTTATAGTTGCGATTACAATGGCTTAAATAACGTTAAGTTATTTGAGAAAGCTTAAGCGTTAGTATGTTCAACGTAAATATTTCGTTTTTGTTTCGAATTATCTAACATTGCATCGTATTTAAACCGCTTAAAAATTTGAATTGTCAACTTTGTTTCACCTTGAAAATTAAAAACCCATGCTAACATAGTATCAGTTTATGGCATCAGCTTATATTTACATTTATTACATTTAAGTACCATATGCCACAATGGTAGAACTTTTCTCACACAATTGACTGATTAAAGACCGTGAAAATAAATTTCTGAAACAGCTTAAAACACATAGGAAATGAAAATGTCGACAAAACCATTCTTCTTTCAGTTTACTTGATACATTTCGTTTGGAGAGTTACACTCAAAATGAAAAAGGCCAGAAAAGATGTAAAGAAACATAACAGATGAACTAGGCGATATATCGTCCATGTTCTTTTAAACCCGCGAAAGCCATATTTAGTCATTTTGAAGGAGAAACATATTGAAGTAAGGTGTTTCAGTCTCAATTGGTGTTTGACTAGACTATAAGCAGTTTTTGCAGTTACATTTTTTGTCACCAATTGTTGTGTAAAGGATTTTCTAGGAGACTATAACTATGACTTCAGATTAAGTATGATATCCAGAGCTTTCGCACAAAATGTGTCATGAAGCCGCCGTTTCAATAAACAAGAGGACCAAAGGCCCACACTCGCTCACCTGAGACTTCAGGGAACTGAACTGCTCTCAGCAACTTTTTAGATCTTTCTGAAACCATTTTTTTTCAAACTTGGCGAAAATATCAACTAGAGAGTTTACAAGGTTTTCACTATATCCATATGAGGGAAAATGCCAAGCCCCGTTGTGGCCATGTTTTGTAACGGAATCGAAGCATTTTCGAACTCAGCCCAGATATTATTAGAACACATTTTCTGACCAAGTTTCATGAAGATTGGACTAAACATGTGACTTCTAGAATGTAAACAAGGTTGTACTATAGCCATATGTGTCGTGTTCTGAGAAAACTGGACAAAATGCTTGTGCGTAAATTGTCATCCCAGATTAGCCTGTGCAGTCTGCACAGACTGTAAATAGTCCTATAAACAGAAAGAGTGCAGCGATTGTGAAATTTACAACGTCGCATTTTAAGTCGTCAACGGGTTCAATAACTTTATATTCCGTTGCCACAACATCATAATAAAGATGCAGGGCGGATTTGAGCAAAATCGGTTCGCGACGATTGAATGTATTTCCAAGACAAATGCACTCAACAAAAATAGTGATATTTTCAGCTCAGTAAAAGTCATCAAAGATTATTGTTACGACATACGAATTGTATCATCTATTCTTTTAAACATAAATGCTTCATTTTGTCCAGAAGGACATTCAAACAATTAGTTTTCCAAAAATTTATCGGAGTCTTTAATATGATATAAACATATGCACACACGGATAAACACGCATAAATACTCCATATAATAACAGAATGTTCTTGATTGGTATTTGCAACTAACATATAGATAGTTTAAGTCAATGCAAAGACAATTCAATCACATACACCCAAAGTTACAATATATTTAGACTGTATCATATATGGCTAGAATTAAACGTTGCTCTAGCATCTAACATACGACAGTTTGTCTAAGACGCCTAATCTAAGACCGCCATAGTGTCATCCAATGAAATCAAAATAACAATGAATCAAGACTCGTGGCATATCCAAATTTGCTCTAACAAACATATAATACAATACTGACGCGAACATATCAAGAGTACTACATTCAAAAACCATTTGATCCAAACTCACAAATCATGTGAACTAAATTCACAATCACGTGACCTAGATTATTGTCAGGCATAAGCCAATATCTGTTATCACTGAGCGAAAATTGAAACGCTGATGATGGTGTCGATGATGTAGTCAAGGATAGTTGGTGATAATGATTATGATGATGATGATTGTGGCTGGCGGTGGCTGTACAAAACATTGTATGATAATAAGTTAAACCAGGCATGCAATTTGTTTGTTGACGATGACAATATCGCTGCTACTAATAAACATGAAGATGACGATATTGACAATAAATACGAGTTGCATACTGAATGCTAGTTTTATACAAAATATAAGGCATGTATATTTTACATTGAAAGTATACAAGTTAATATAAAATTCAACTAAAATGACTAATACTTATGTTTTATTTCAAGGTAATATCATTTATTCCAAAAGGCACAGTATCTTTCTTTTTATTCTCGCTGAAAAGATGTGATATTTTTACTTATATTTACCCAGAATTGCCAATAATAAAACACTTATGTGCCGAAATTTGCAGGTTGTCAATAAATGTTTCATGAAAAATGTACAACTTGTTCATACAAAACGCTTTCAAAGCAAGTCCCTAAGCGTATCAGTTCCTTCTTTTGGAAACCCTCCAGTTTGAAATCTACATACCAGGTTTTTTTAAAATAAAATTTGCAATTTGTAATTGTTTTAAAGTGAATTAGTTTGTATATTGATAGTTGTTGTATCTCAATGGAAAATAAACCGGCAATTTTAGCTTACTGGTAATATTGATTGAATTAATCTTCTAAAAAAGGTATTATACAACTTAACAATGCCTATTAATTGCCCATTTTTGTTATGTATTAAGGCACTCATTATCCCTAAACTTATGTTAATAACTCGTTATCCATATTTGCCAACGGCAAATCATGTCCACAAATCCTTACTGAAATATGTTTTCATATCACTAGGAGGCAACTTATCTTCCCAATCTGTTTCTTGCAGGTTGGCTCCATATAACAATGGCCGCACATTCAAATGGTCACTTGCACTGTTTATAATTTCATCCAATTACATCGAGTCCAATTTGTTTAGTTCTAGACAAAGCACGTATTTTAACTGATTATAAATACCATGTCAAATTGTTCACTATGGCTAGAGCAAACGTGCATAAGAGTAAATGAATCGGAGCCAGTTTGACACCAGCATTGCTTCCATCTAAAAGAAACATGAAAACCTTATGACAATTTGACACAATCCTATCCCGATCCACATCATTTTAATAACGAATTTCATGAAGACGAAATAATTTTAAAATGAAAACAACCCATAATTATGTTTTTCAATGGAACTTATTTCATTCGTCCTTATTAGAATGCATTGAGTTACTGAATAATGTGGCCATATTATACGCACTGTAAGATTGATAAGACCTTGTATTATACCAGGAATGCGTCTAATAAAACAGTATAGGACAAATTTAAGTTCTGCAGCGAATGTTAAAAAAGTATACTCGATAATCCAGGGCGTTTTTCTCTTTAGCAGCCGCCCAATAACAGTCCCTTTTCCAAAGAGAATTTATTTTAAATGATGAAAAATCCTCAAATTTCAAGTGAACCATTGGCAATTTCTTCCCTAATAAGTAATTATGTTCGTTTACCGTTCATTCCTGTGCATGTTATTAATTGTAAAAACAATGTTTGTTGAGTATGATTTTATAATTGTCTGATTATAAAATTCAGTGAATACTAAAACGTTGTATAAAAGAAGGTAAATGTAATTGAACTACAAACGAGGCCGTCTCGGAATACGAAAAAGCGATTGTGATTGGTGTTTAACCTACCATCAACAAATGGCTGTGGTTTCAACGTAGACGTCGTCGGTAATGGAGTAGGACTTGTGGTAGTCATTCCTGCAGAAAAAAATAATCAATAGTTCAACGTGAAAGTCAGTCAGCCATCAGTAAATATATCAATCAATCAATCAATTGAATGTGTTTCTCAATAATTCAGAATAAAATTCAGTCAGCATTCAATTAATCGGTACATGAATCAAACGATACATACATGTATACACGCATTAAACAATAGTTTATCATGGAAGTCAGTCAATCAGTCCCGGAAACTAAACCTACGTTTTCAATAATATAATATGACCGTGAACCATGGAATATGTTTTCAATGACCAAACTCACTCACTCACTTGTTCACTTAATGGCAAAAAAATCAAAAAAGAATGTAACACTCACACACTCAGTCACTCAATCATTCAATCTTTCACTCAATCATCCAATTATTCATTCACTAAATAAATCATTAAATCACGTTCATATTTAATAAATCAGCATTCAATCAATCAATCAATCAATCAAGTTATTAATCAGTTAAAATCAATTCACAAGAAAAAAAATTGCCATCAACAAACGTCCGTACCTTGCAGTACCAGTGTTATCTGATCATAGTTCTTATGGGCGGGGTCCACTTCGTCCCCTATCAGGCACATGTAGCGGGTCCCGTCTAGGGCCTCGGACATGGTCACGGTTTCCCTGCTCTCCCCATGGTACCAACAGTTGTCACCCTGCCCTTGTGTGTTCGACTGACTCACCAGGGTGGAATCCACGAGGTTCCAGACGCCCGTACCTTTCTCGGTGTATTTCCTACTGAAATAACGTTGGAGGCTTTTAATTAAAACCTATTTATTTTAGCTCCATTGCATCTAAACGCTCTCGAGTCCGTTTTTTGGTAAAACCAGTATTTAGTGTCTTTGGGGAGACCCAAACAACGCTACCACAGTGAAGATCGAACCCGTGACCTACCTATCGCTAGTCTGACACCATATCTAATACGCCACGGCTACTTCTTGGGGGCTTTTGAAAAACATTAATTAGAACGTTTATCTCGATGACATCGCGCCCAAACAAAACAATATATTAAGTTAAACTCTGTGTTCTAGTTTATATTTATTCTTGGGTATTTAACTTGTATTTGTTCACGTGGTAGGGAATCCTAGCTTTTATAGCGCTGGACTAGTCCGGAAATCTCGGATCCGATTCCAAAACTGACCGAATTACTAGTGTTGGATTAGGTTACATTATCATTTCTGAGGACATCTTGGCGTGTACCTATAATTCTGGTAGATTTCTGAAAGCTACGGACATCTGTATGTGTACTTAGCACTGGTAAACCCGTATTATTTGGAAAAGTGTAAAACTATGTGCAAGGACCACCGTTATCAGTCAAGAACACTACTTACCAAGGATGTCAATTTTCGTTGATGCCGACATCTCCTTGGGGCTGTTAATAGTAAACACCACGCAGCTGTACTGCCCAACATCCAAACACTTCAGGCCGTCTATGGTCATTGTGAACGTGTAGCTCTTGTCCTGGAACCGACTGAAGTAAAGCTTCGCGTGATTCTTAAATACAGAAAGTTTATGGGATCTACTGCGCCTGAGGCTACCTACAAGTTTATCAAATTCTTAAACGCCTGATGTGGCATATACGTTTAGTCCTTTCGCGCCTTAGGTTACATACAAGTCCTTTCGCGCGCGAGGTTACATACAAGTGTATGAAGTCCATATGCGTCGCATGCCTGAGGAGAACAAGTTTATATGGTGTGTCAGCGCCTGAGGTCCTTCCGCGGGTATCTGGACTATTGTCCCTGGGAACGAATGTCCGGGATTCCCTTTCGCGTCCTACTTAATATCAAATTAAAAAAATATATCGATGTTTTTCGTAATTACCATATTAAAGTGTTTACAGATGACATTACATCTACCCTCGTAATTTTGAAAATGTGTGTTCGTGTCTTGAGGTCCTTATGGTAAACAAATTTCTAGGTTTAAAAAAAAATCTTACCACAAAGTTCTCGGGCGTCTGGTTTGACCATTCTGGAACCGTGCTGCTCATAAGCATGGTCGTCAGGATGACGTCACCCTTCTTCAAACGCATGAAGATCAGCGTGTCGCCTGCCACGTGGTCATAGACGCACCACATCTCCACGCGGTGTCCCATCTGATAAGCGCCGCCTGGCGGCGTCTTGAGGGCGGCTGGAAATACACGAAACGGCGAATGTGAAGGTAGCATTACACTAAATAAATTAAAAATGTAAGTGTTTTTCCTCCAAGACTATAATGATGGTTTACCATAGGACCATATACGCATGGCCTTACTTCCAAAATGGAGTCCGGCATTCAAGTAGGATTAGAAATCCGCACAGTTCCTTAATGTCATTATACTATTACTCATAAGGACATGTACAAATACTTCCTCCACGCATTAAGTTGTTAAGACACTGAGTCACGCGGGCATTGCATTTGACCTTGAGCCTTTGTCGCGTGCACTCGTAAGATTTATTAGATACTTATCAAACCATCAAGTAATGCTGATGAGAACTTCATTAATCTTGAATAAAAACACAATTTTATCGTCCACGGAACGCGCAGAAATAATTATCCACTTATGAAATAAGTGAAAACCGGCGATTTAGCGACTTATAGAAATCCCTCGATACACTGGTTGCTATGGTAATCTAAAGAGGTTCACATACGCGCTTATTACGGGTATTTTGGACTTATTAGGGAACAAACCGGCGCGACATGTTTTAAATTATACGGCATGCTCTCACTTAGAATGCAGGTGATAAATTTTAATATGATAATGGCGGGCTGCTGTTTAGAACCAAAAGGTTGCAAGCCTGAATAAAGTGACTCTCGATATGTTTCACGGTTTTACCTTGAAATGACGTCATTTTTTTAAGAAATATGACGTCATTATTCCAGCGAAATTCTTCGGTTAAACTCTTTTACAGTGTAAATAAACGGTAAACAAAAAACAAAAAAAAAATAATGTTGGAATCGGTGGAATATCGATTTTAATTCACTCGTGATCATAGAAATAATATATTTTCACTCGTAGCTGCGCTACTCGTAAAAATATAATTGTATATGATCACTCGTGAAATAAATAGAGAATAATTGGTAAGTGTTGTTTATAAATCAGGTTTATCATGCGAGGCTTAGAAAACAAAAAGCACGAGCCTTGGCGAGTGCTTTTTCGTTTTCGTGCCGAGCATGATAAACCTGATCTATAATCAACATTAACCTATTATTCTATGTATCCCACTTTTTATTCAGTAAACCTTTTTATTTAAACAAAATAAGTTAACTGGATAATTTCGCTGGATTTATGACATCATTTTGTCGAAAACATAATGTCATTTCGTGCCGTGGTTTATAGCAGAAATTTAATCAACGGGGGCTTTGATTAACCGAATTCGCTGTAAAAGTGGGATAAAATCGATATTCCACCGATTCCAACAAATATCCTCTATATAACAGCTCCGGTATATAAATATTTAGATCATGTCACTAGAATTTATTAGTATTTACAGCAAAATTCTCTGCGTCAAATAACCGTTTACAATTGTAAAGCTGAAGAAATGAAATGGTAGCCATGATAATACTTCTATGTTATGCTAAACTAATTTAATTCCTTAATTGATCTGCAATGATAAATAATACTGAACTGATCGGGTTCGTTTCCAGACAATAATTTTCATTACTGGCTTTCAAAAGAGACCTCATCAGTAATTAGTACATCAGTATCAAATGGTTGATCCTAACTACTTACATGCGATATAAATGTCACAAAAATATCACAACGCATTTCTCATAATTCCATGCCATTATCTCCTTAAAAGGTCTTTTGAAATCCGACTCCGCTAGGCAAAGATTATTTTTGTACCCGCATAAGGTCTAAGTGGTTCTCGTTTAATTGGGCGCACTCGAATGTTACGGACACGGAAAGAAACAGGACTTGTTCACAAAGTTTTCGGATTTTTAAATTACCGCCTTGAAATCTCTGTGCGAGGTTATCGAAGCTTAACGAAAAATTGTCTAGCAACATCAATTAAATTAACCGGGATCTATCAGAACATTTAGGGACTTGCAAGAACAAAATCGGCACCCTGATATAAAAGGGCCGCCTAAATATCATGATGTCCCTATCCCCAAGACCAAAGACAGTGGGTTCCTTAAATCCAATGATACATTTGGCTTTGGTGATAATGAATTTCCCCGCCCCTCTACGTCATTAATTTAGAGTTAAGTAATGTATAATTTACAAATATAATTCGGTCTCAATAATAATACATACACATCAGTACACATAGTTATTGTTGTAAGTGATTGGGATACTGTTGCTACTTATGCTGCTGAATAAGATGATGATAATGGTGGTGGTGATGAATTCCACCCCAATTTCAAAGTAATGGATACTATTCAATCAACAAATTCAATCCAACAATCTTATTAGTTATTCACACGAAACTGACAAGTCATGCATTTTAAATGAAAAGATTAAAGATTTGTCATCACATTGTAACGGCAATAATTACTGTCAATATGATTCATCGAAGGACCGTGCGTTATGTATGATCTGTTAAAATGACCATATGCCCTGGCGAAACATGAGAAATTTAGTGGAGTGTGATCGATGGCAATGATAAGGTGCTATTTAACCTATAGTTATCGGTATGACTTCCGGTCGAAGTAACAAAGCTGTTCAAATTTGAATTGCGATGTAACCTTTTGACGTACATGTTACTTTTTTTTTCGATTTATTTCGATTTGTATTAATTTTCGAAAAAAAGATTGAATACCCGTATATAAGCAAAACTATTTAAAAAAAAATCATAAGTGATGATTCGAGACACTGTTATATTGCCCTTCAATCTATGTAAATAAAGAAACCTTAATGTTGATTACCGAATGCCCCATACAACATGCTCAGAATATTGATGATGATAATTATGATGAAAAAAAGATTAACGCTGATAAAAGTTAAATAACAATGATGACAATAGGATGACAATAATGATGGCGACTGTGATTATGAAAATGAGTGATGATGATGATGATGATGATGATGATAATGATGATGAGGTTATTGTTGTTGTTGTTGTTGTTGATGATGATGATAACAATTGCGATTTTCTGATGAGGATGCTGATGTTGATGATTGCATGGATGCGGATGATGGAGAAGAAGGATGATTTAACATGCAACGATGATGATATAAAGGAAGTGGTGTTTAACGTTTTTTAATGTGTTTTTCCTTTTCATCAAATAATAAAGACAACAGAACTGTTCTTCAAGAAGACAAAGCTAATGCAGTCGGTCGGAAACCGACACCAGGGCTCAGTTAATCATCAATAAATTAATGGAGCTGGAATTAGCTTATTAATAATGAATTATTGTCATATTATTCTATTTATACATGTATATTATCCCAATAATAATATATTATTGTTTGTATGCAGTGTTTGATCCTCTATAAGGTGACACGCACTGGTGATGTCAACTGTTTCAAGTTTAGTATTCATTTAAAACATAACAGAAAGAAGTTTTAGAACTTTAAATAAAACATATTATATCGTCGCCATTATGAATTGCTCCCATGTAAATTTGATTAATTTAGTTGCATATTGGATTTAATGCTTTAAATGACCGATTCTTTGTTAATTAATATCGGACTAGTCCAACTTGTTGACGCTCTCAAATATTAAGCTACTTTTTATNATGATGATGATGAAGAAGAAGGAGGATTTAACATGCAACGATGATGATATAAAGGCAGTGGTGTTTAACGTTTTTAAATGTGTTTTTCCTTTTCATCAAATAATAAAGACAACAGAACTGTTTTTCATGAAGACAAAGCTAATGAAGTCGGTCGGAAACCGACACCAGGGCTCAGTTAATCATCAATAAATAAATGGAGCTGGAATTAGCTTATTGATAATGAATTATTGTCATATTATTCTATTTATACATGTATATTATCCCAATAATAATATATTATTGTGTGTGTGCAGTATTTGATCATCTATAAGGTGACACGCACTGGTGATGTCAACTGTTTCAAGTTTAGTATTCATTTAAAACATAACAGAAAGAAATTTTAGAACTTTAAATAAAACATATTATATCGTCGCCATTATGAATTGCTCCCATGTAAATCTGATTAATTTAGTTGCATATTGGATTTAATGCTTTAAATGACCGATTCTTTGTTAATAAATATCGGACCAGCTTAAAATGTGTCGGTCTTGTCAGTTAGACCAGCGATTTACGCGAAGGCTTATCGCAGAAGATTGGCCGTATTAAATACTAGTAGACTAGTTATTCAATACTTGTTTAACTAGAATGTTGATAATTATCGCAATGACGGACATGTCTTTCAAGCAACCAGACAGTTCTTATATGTTTTCAGGAGTATTACTGTTTTTCTTGACAAAAACCTGCGAATCGATTTTGAAAAAAAAAAAGAATATGTTTAAATGATGATAAAATTGGATTTCTGGATATAGCAAAGCATGATTTTTTTTTCAAAACTACTTTAACACACGAAAAAAAGCAATAAGCTGAAAACGATATTACTAAAGGTATCTTATGCCAGGTTTAGCTATCATTACGCTGAGATGTTATAATGTAGTACAAAAAAGCGATAATTGCATGAGAAACACTCTTCAATTATCTTTTATTCTGACAAAACCAGGTATAGAAGTACCGACCCGGGAAATAAACGGCCCGGACCAAAAGCAACCCATATGTTTATCGGATATCAAAAAGCAATCAATAATTAACAAGCGCGATGGAAAGTCGGATTGATTGAAAAGACATTTGCAAAATGAACGCTAGATATTCAGATAAGAACATTTAAAGAAGTGCAATAAAAGGAAACTGAAGCAATGGCGATAACTGATAAATTAAGTGATTCATTCAATTCTCTTTAAATAGCAAATACAAGATATTTTAGTTGGAAGATACCTTTGAAGATTTGCTTGCATTTATAATAATTTATGGATCATTTGCATGACGTTTTAATCATCTTCACAAACAAATAGTTATCATATTTAGAAAAATTTTGGATGACGTTGACGACGATGCTAATGATGATAACGACGAAGATGATGATAGAGAAAAGAAGAACAATGTGATATATTGGGGTCGACGACCATGAATAAGATGATGTTAATGCTGCTGCTTCTAATTTTGATGATCATAATGATGATCATAGTCATGAACATTGCTAGGAAAACGAAGAGGACACGATGTTGTTGTTGTTGATGATGATGATGACGATGATGTTGATTATGGTGCTGATGATGATTATTATTATTATGGTAGTATTAGTGGTGGTTGCGGAATGAACCATTGCAGCGACACAACCATTGACTGCTTTTGATTTATGACCGTATCCATGTGCAACCATGTGCAACGCACTTAGCACAAACCCCCGAGCATAATTGTCGCTCTCGGGTTTTTATTCAATTGACTGGTTCCCTCGATACCCAGCTTATTGCCGGTCTTTATACGCTGCCAGTCATATGGTTCCCTGTAGACCTGGGGCACGGGACAATTAGTTAAATATAAAAGGGTTCACATCAAATCTTTTCCGAGTCTTTCGCAGATTCGCCGGAACAAAAACGTCACCTTTCTTGTTGCTCGTCAAGATTTATGTATGGCTACTCTGGGACATAGCGATACTAGTTCCTTCCTTCGATTTAAGTTACACAGTCAAATGTAAAAGGAAAATGGTCTTGTGTGATGTTACAGTTCAATGAACAAGTTCAAAATTCGCAAAGTTTCTCACGTGACATCTTTTATTTATATTTCATTGCCCATGTGATGCAGCTGCAGAACGAATGGTATTGGTCTCATTAAAAGTCAATAAATGCCAAAGTAAAAAGCAGATGCAAATCTATAAAGCAGACAAAAATGCAAAAAAAGAAATCGAGAAATAATTTTCAGAGTCGTACTCAAATGCAGCGCAAACAAACTATAATGTTATTAATTCTTGTTCTTTTTTATGTCTCTTGAAACTAGTTAACATGCACTAAATGTCTAAAAGGGTTCATTAAATGTTTAGCACTTATTTGAAGACTTTTCTTTGATGACCGCCAAGTATTTTGATGACAAGAGTTTCGTGGTTGAACGCTCAAAGTAATAGGGCCGTATACAGATCGCCAAAGAACTTGGTATTATATCGAAATATGACATACATCGTGTTGTAATAAAATAACAAGAAGTAATCATATTTATGTTAGCCTTGGTTGATCTTTGAATATGTTGTTTATAGACACATATATATTTACTACTACTGTGCATAAAATATGAGTTAGTTCTTCAGATATTTCTCGTCAATTCACAACATAATAATACCACTTATGATCTGAAAGCATTTCAGCCATTTCTTGTTGTTGCTGTTGGTTAACAGTTATTCCGCGCATGAGTGATTGCATGATGCGAGGATTTACATCTGTGGCTCATAAGACTGTACATTCAGAGGTCAAACATCGATGTCTCGTCCATTCAAAATTTCATCATCTCACAGAGACACTTAATCGTCACACGATCAGACGACTTAATCTTTGGGTTATTGAAACAAAATTTAGGATTTTTTGTTATTTTTTATTGGCATTAAATTGTCATGTTTATCCTGTATCTATGCTAAGGGATCCATCAATATTATGTTAACATTTGATAATGCTGAACAAATAACCTTTACTTCGTGCCTTGAACTGTTGTTCCCCATGCTTCTGCAAATATGGTAGTGTCGGTGATTTCACGAAACTTGACATGAAATCAATGTTCCCAAATTCGTTCTGCTCTTGGATGCAATTTACAAAGGACAACCCTACATCACACATAACATATGCTATTTAAATATAGTTAGGTTATTTAAACTAATTGATGATATTGTTTATATAAAATTTAAATTTAATGCAAATTATACAAGGCCTTAGGACACCAATTAGCAACTTTCTAAGATTAAAGTAATATGATAATGCAACACTTGGAAAATCTGGTACACCTTGTTTTGGACTATGCAACCGAGAGCTCTATATTATTAAATATAGCTCTCATTATGAGACGGGTGCTCAATTGTATCATCTATCCTGTGCATGACCCATTCAGCTCACCATACTATGGGAAATAACAACTGTCATATCAGATACAATTCCCCAAACGTTACAGGCAAAGTCAGAGGGTAAATAAGGACTTAAAGTTATCTAAATGACTCAAATACGTCAGGTCACATTGATAAACAGCGCACACGAATCGTGATAATAATAAGGATTTACTTCGACTTATGACACCAATAAAATTAAGCGCCTCTTGGATTTCTGAACGGTGTTTACAGAGCTCTCCAAATCTCTTGACAGCTGCTCTTGAAGATTGTTGTAGGCAAATTATACCAGTGTTTGTTACATGCTTTGTCCCAAGTTGAGTTGTTTTAATTTACTCTATTCATCTTTTTTAATTACGAAATTATTGCCAATGATCACAAACGGCATACTTTTAAGTTGTATGCGATATACATATACAGATGCAATTAATTGTAAATGTTACTGTATTTCGATTTCAAGCATGTTGAATATTAAATGTGTTTATGTTTAACTTTGCTTAATATTGGTTATCATGTTTTTTTTTAATTTTACATAAATAATTTTTAAATATTCACTTTTTGTCAACGTTGAAACGATGACGTATCATACTTTTGTCTCAATCATAAATGGTATTGCAATAACACGTTGGTAGCCAAAACTTATGTGTGTTAATTTTTATTATTATTAATACCAAACATGGTGCAACTCAATTTACGTTTATTTTTTTATTTTATATTGTCACATTTAAATATCTATCCCAACGAAAAAGAAACTTGGAGACAGTATAATAATATATACTTCATGGTAAAAATCATAACAAAATCGCTATAAAACTCTTGCTACCCAACCCACTATTCGCTTGGTCAATTTTCTCGCCCTTCAGAAATGCATGCTTTTTTCAGGCAGGGGCTAAATAAGTGAAATTGATTAATGGGCTGTTCAGTCAATATACAAGCCGATAATCTTAGGCGGCTTTTCAAGCGGTCAGTATCGCTATCCAATGGTCCATCGCTATGTAACACACCTGTTGAACAGTTTATGGATGGTTTTGTAATTATCTGTACATGCCCCTTTAAGTAGCTCTCAGTTATGATGATGATTCAAATGTGCATTCAATGAATATGTATATGATAAGCCGATATTAAAATGACTGCAACTCCATTTTGTTCTATATGTCTGGAGAAAAGAAATGAAAGAGTCGTTACAGAAATATGTCATGTGTGTATTAAACAATTTTGTGCGTGTACAAATTTGTTATCAAGGGATTACTGGTAAGTCTTTTAAAACATGTATTACTGTAAATACAGACAGACAAACTGTGGGACAGTCAAGTAGAATAGGGTTTTATTACTCAAATATTCAAACATTCGAATATTCGTTGCCATAGTATAAAATCTGTATTACGCGTACAACATATTACTGTTCTTTTGAAGAAATTTTCAATATACCCCAGACTTATCCGCTTGTCAACAAGTCTTATACTACACTTGATAACAGAAAAGTCTATTACGAAGCTGCATTCGTTATCTTCCTGCAGCGTAGGGAATAAAACGCTTTACGACGCATGTTTTTATCAATAATTTGCCAAAAAACAAAGGGCACGAAAAGCTAGAATACTTCGCCAGTTTACCGATGCAAGACAGAGCGCAATTTAGCCAGTAATTTGTTAAGCTAGCGTTATACATGCAACACAATTAATTGCATGGAAACACGTGAACGATTACTGAGTATAATATTACATAACATGTGCAATTGGCAATATGGAAAAAGCGAAATAACAGGAACTGTTCGCTGCTCCATTTTGTTTGTACCACCAGCCCTTTGACAATCTTGCTATTGAGCACTTGTGTGCGGTAAAAATGTTTCCTTATTAAAAATCATTATATTATTGGGTTTGTGCACTGTCGACGGAATCCTTCGGTCTTTATTAGTATGAATCCGGGCATTAGAACAACGTGACCTTATATTAACTTTGCAGGCTACAAAGAAATCACAGTCGTAACCCCAAAATGCATATCTGCATCCCTAGTTCGGCCCTGTTAAAGGTTCAATATTTCGCGAGTTATAGACTATAGGTCATACTTATATTGCTTGGAATGAGCATTTAACATACAACCATGAGTAACCACCAAGATAAATTGAAAATATGAGTACAACAATGAGGTACAGTTGTTTATTTGTCATTCGAGAGATGGAATTGGAGAAATACAATTTCACTCGAACGAGTGTTTCTTTCTGATAGCACCTTCGGGATATTCAGTTTATATTTCTGTATAAAAACAATGCGAATAAGCAATAAAATATTAAAGTTCAATAAAGCCACGGGCTTAAAATGTCGTCGCTAATTAATTATCACAAAATAGCCTTCAATAGGAACGTTTAAAACATCTTATGCTCCGGAACACATGTGTGCTGTTGTATGAACAATATTGCTTANTTTAATGTTAACAAGGTTAAGGTATTCTTGGAATTCAAAAGATTTAATGTTATTATAAAATAGGGCCCTACTGGAGTCACTTAATCGACCTGACCAGTTTTGCACAAACGTGTCTTTAAGACGCTGATTGACTGTCAACAAGAAGAGTTTTACGTTTCCGACGCCCTGCATTATCCAGACATCCTGAAATCCCAGGGAGCACAATAGCGCTTTAACCTGTGAGCACCAATTTGCCTTGTTTTGGTTATTCTCAAAGTCGTTTTTCAGCAAATTGTAAACTTTTTTGGCAAATTTGTTTTCATTGCATTGCAATAGTTTTATCCAGTATTTTATTATGTTAAAATGTCTATTATTCTGCATGGAAACCCTCCCCAGCTCACCATATACAAAATCATTCTGCGTACTTCTCTTAACGCATAGGATATTTTTGCAAAATTGTAAATGTAACCGTTCAATAGGTTGTCGTTTGTTAAATCCCCAGACTTCGCTACCAAAATTTAAAATAGGAACAATAAGATTTTCAAATAAGTCTAACCTGTGTTTTACAGTCACATCTGTAAATTTGTATAAATATTTATTCATTGTAAATAAAGCTTTATGTATATGATAAGCCGATATGAACATGACTGCAACTCCGTTTTGTTCTTTATGTCTGGAGAAAAGAAATGAAAGAGTCGTTACAGAAATATGTAATGTGTGTATTAAACAATTTTGTGCGTGTACAAATTTGTTATCAAGGGATTACCGGTAAGTCTTTTAATACATGTATTACTGTTAATACAGACAGACAAACTGTGGGACAGTCAAGTAGAATAGGGTTTTATTACTCAAATATTCAAACATTCGAATATTCGTTGCCATAGTATAAAATCTGTATTACCCGTACAACATATTACTGTTCTTTTGAAGAAATTCCCAATATAACCCAGACTTATCCGCTTGTCAACAAGACTTATACTACACTTGATAACAGAAAAGTCTATTACGAAGCTGCATTCGTTAACTTCCTGCAGCGTAGGGAATAAAACGCTTTTCGACCCATGTTTTTATCAATAATTTGCCAAAAAACAAAGGGCACGAATAGCTAGAATACTTCGCCAGTTTACCGATGCAAGACAGAGCGCAATTTAGCCAGTAATTGGTTAAGCTAGCGTTATATATGCAACACTCTTAATTGCATGGAAACACGTGAACGATTACTGAGTATAATATAACATAACATGTGCAATTGGCAATATGGAAAAAGCGAAATAACAGGGACTGTTCGCTGCTCCATTTTGTTTGTACCACCAGCCCTTTGACAATCTTGCTATTGAGCACTTGTGTGCGGTAAAAATGTTTCCTTATTAAAAATCATTATATTATTGGGTTTGTGCACTGTCGACGGAATCCTTCGGTCTTCATTAGTATAAATCTGGGCATTAGAACAACGTGACCTTATATTAACTTTGCAGGCTACACAGAAATCACAGTCGTAACCCCAAAATGCATTCCTGCATCCCTAGTTCGGCCCTGTTAAAGGTTCAATATTTCGAGAGTTATAGACTATAGGTCATACATTTATTGCTTGGAATGAGCATTTAACATACAACCATGAGTAACCACCAAGATAAATTGAAAATATGAGTACAACAATGAGGTACAGTTGTTTATTTGTCCTTCGAGAGATGGCATTGGAGAAATACAATTTCACTCGAACGAGTGTTTCTTTCTGATAGCAACTTTGGGACATTCAGTTTATATTTCTTTATAAAAACAATGCGAATAAGCAATAAAATATTAAAGTTCAATAAAGCCACGGGCTTAAAATGTCGTCGCTAATTAAATATCACAAAATAGCCTTCAATAGGAACGTTAAAAACATCTATCTTATGCTCCGGAACACATGTGTGCTGTTGTATGAACAATATTGCGTAAGTATATAAAAGCATTGATCACCTACTAGTCTCTTACTTCATTCCGAAAAAACTTCGTACGAACAAATGTAATTGAACAGGTAGGTCAAATGTGAAGTGGCGAATGTGATTTTTGACGATAATGGGGAAATTGATAAAGACTGCAATAAATATTACCTTATCACTAAACTGGATTGTGTAAGTACTATTTTACTTCGTTTATAGAAACTGTGATTTTCCAAATATTACTGTTGTTGCAACTACCGTTAATATTCTGCTGATGTTTCTATATTTCATACAACCATCATCATCAAAATAGTCATCATCAGCGAAACATCTACTTCTAGTATGTTTTATTGTATCAACTCTAGTCTAGTTATAACCGCAATACTATGATAGTTATTTTTATGATTACCAGTACAAAATTTGGTATTGAAATGGCATGGGCACTCTTCTGTACAAAGTGGACGATGGTCAACGACAGATGACCTTTTAATATGCATAAGGCGATCTGTCCAGCCTAATTGAATTTCACACTAATTACCAAGTAATCCAATAATGTTACAAAGAACATATTGCTAATTTTGACTAAGGAAATTAAATGTAAATAAAGAATCTGCGTCGCGTTGCATCTTTAATCTAGCGAATACTGATTTAATAATTCAAGCATGATAAACAAATTCCAATATTTGTGCTGCAAAATTGCACCAGCTGAGCTAACGGTTGTACGCACACACGCAACATGTAATTAGAAACAGAATGAACTAGGATTTAAAGAAACTGAATGAATTCATCATGTGATTCCTTAAAGAGTGGATCACTATATTACACATACTATATGATGCATGTTAAATGCATTACAATATAATAATGTTAATGTTTGAAGCAAAATGTTAAAACAAACTATGCTTTAAATGAGAAGATCGTGGTGGTGTGTTGTTTAAGATCGCGGTTATGTAAGCTATTCGTACTATTAGCCAGACAAAATTAGGTTAACGCATCACCATGTGCATAAAAAAAACAAATGGCTCTTTGTTTTGCGAGCACCGTTTCCAAATATATAAGTTCTACATGTAAACATGTGCTCATATAATTCAAAGTAGCGAAATAATTGATAGAGTGTAGCAAGATTTAGGTCTTATTGAGCACTTAATATCCCCGTTAATCCTCCAAATCAAAGGAGTAATTTAGTAGAGTGTATCCGTCTGTCATAATGGCAGCAATTATTTCCAAACGGTTTCTCCCGACGGACTTTTGTTTAGATGGGTTATCGGTTATGGTTGTTTGATTAACAACTAGACGGCGCTCTCTTTTCGAATACAAGCAAATGGCGCGAGTAACATTGTCGTTTCATATTGTGTGAAGCACTGTAAACAAAGATCTATATATAAAAAAAAACATATAGATATTTGCTGTCAAGTACTGGGCGGTAGTCTACTAAAGGGCAATTTTTACGCTGCAATTTTCAATTCTTTACGGGCTGGAGCGATTAAAAAGGCTATACATCAATAAATACTGGTATTTTCAAATAATACCACATTAAAGAATAATAGTAATGCTAATTGCATGCATCGTGTATGTACAATACCCAGAGTCAATAAATCAATAATTATTAAAATAATCATTATAATTATTGCTAATGACATGTTAAGCGTTTCTAAAGAAACAGAGCGTGCGCCTTCTGGTATATACATTGTAGATACAAAACGAAGCGACATGTTCAACATTGTTGCAGACTGCATAAACACGCGGTCTATGCAGAGATAATGGTATGCTTCAAATGCCAAATGCATCAAACCATGAGACCTTTGATGTTGGATGTTGTGCATTCATCTGTAAACAAGTATTTATGTCGTATATAGTTTGATATATAGTTTGATTGGGTTTCAGGTTAATACAACTAGAACGTGACTAATACATCCGTCCGAACAACTTTTAAAGCTATTTCAATCACAAATAACACATGTATGTGTGGCAACTCGGGATGTTAAAATTGTCTTGCACATCTACACTCGATGGTGATGACATATTCGAAGTTTCGAGAAAAATGTCTATCAAATCGTAGTCTGCAATGCTATAATCTCCCAAACAACAACACATGGCAGAAAAATGTAACCCTGTAATCAGCGTTCATAATTAACCAACCATCTTTGTCAGAGACGTGCATTTCATGCATTATTTGCAAGTTGAAGAATATGCCCCGCGCATGTGTCTGAAATGTGGAAAGTCTAGAACCTCTGGTTCGTTCACGATGGAATAGAACCCGTATATGCTATGGAGAATTATTTAAAAAAATCGGAACCAGTTGTAGAGGTATTGTTTTGAACGAAGATTGTGCATTTTGTGACATTTATATTTAAATGTACGATTTTTGGCATCTGAGATATTTGGGTGTTCCTGTTGTCTTAGGTCGAAAGGGCAATTTCAAACCTTTTTAACTCTCCCAACATTGTTATAATGAAATGGTAGAATGCAATAGTTGAAGCACTAGTAGAAGTAGTTGTAGTAGTGGTAGTAATGAGTGGTAGCAGCAGCAGCATTAGCACCAGAAATATTTGAGGTAGTATCAATAGAAGTAGTAGTAGATGTTGCTGTTAATATTGTTGTTTTGTTGCTGACATTGTATCGACGTTAAAATGGTCATTGTTTTTTAAGAGATTGAAAGGGTTCATTTAATTGCCTATGGTGTTCATATAAATGTATCTATCACATTCTATACCTTGTTTTCAATATAATACAGACATTACGTA